>JAQFYE010002792.1:0-17003 GCA_034694305.1 Protaphorura glebata
TGAAATTACCTAAAATTCTATGTATAACACCAACCATGAATATTTGATGCCGATCGGAAAATTGAAGGGATTCCGAAGACAGAAATTTTTCATCATTCTCCAGCTGCATGATGTCACTTGAGAGCGCTCTCCAGTGACGTAGTAAACTCCATGACACGAGCAAAAACTTACATTTTCAAGCGCGGGCTCAGCTTGGCCAAACCTTATAGTTTATACCCTTGGTAAGACGCTGCATTTAAGACAGTATCGGAGTCTGCATAGACTAGCCTAGCCCCCTTGCAAGAGGATAACTTTTGATATCGTAACGTAACACTGATTCGTGCAGCCGCGTCTACTATTCCGTCAACTGTTAATAAATTATGCGTTTCTCTTATCTCACAAAATTTTTACGTTCTTTCTCTCATCTTAGCATCTCAACAAATCTATCAATAGTCTAATCGAGTCGGAGAGTGCACTTGGGCTAGTCCTGCTGCAAGGGGCTAGTCTATGCGGACTCAGATACGGTCTTGAATGTAGCGTCTTACATCGAAAAATGACAAAGTTGAAAAAGAACAAGTCCTTCCGAAACGATAAAAATATTCTTTTCAAAAATCTGGTCCATACTTTGAAAACTGTGACTTTTTGGAAGTGGTCATATTCATTTGGAACATCCATAACAGGCACATTTTCCGTCAGTCAGCACAGTTGGGAACCTAATTGATTAGATATTAGACATAAACCTGTATAAAATTAAAGACATGTTTTTTAACCGATTCTTTTTCTTCAAGTTTTCATATTTCAAATTTATTCATAGACAATATCCCATACAATACATGTCGATACATTTAACTGATTGATCAATTTAATCTTATTTCGCCGGCTTTTGTCATTTTGCCTCAACTGCCGCGATTCCAGACAGGCTACTGGTATTCTGGTATATATACATCTTAGAATTTTAAGGGTGTTAAAGGGGGGATACAGTCCAGGGTGCAAAAACTGAATATATTTAATATATTATTATGTATATGCGAATATATTTATTCCCAGAATATACGCGATATGCCTATGTATGGCAAAGTACTTGTTGAGTCACTTGTAGCTGGTCAGTTGGATAATTGACCTGTCAATTCTCAACGTTTTGAAATGAGCAGTAATTTTAATAATTGCCCATTTTAGTCTGAATTACGCAAGGCGAAAATTTAACTTAATGGAAAGTCGGTCTGACAATTTAATAAATCTCTGAATCAATTAGTCACGAAACTGCAGTATGTCTCCTATTCTTACAGTTTTCCTCTTGACTTGTCTCATGTATATTTCCTCTTGTCTAGATATAAACCCGTTCAAATAAAGATGGGTGACCGCATATTCAATATTTTATAGCCGACAACACTACAAGTCATTATAATAGCAATTATCGCTACAAATTATACGCTATAAATTATCTCAAAATAATTCTCAGCCTTTGAAAGTTTTCGAGAAGTAAACTCGAGATTTCGAATACAAACGAATTGCCGAACAGACTATCAAAGTCGTTATTTCTGACCACGTTGGACTACAGGAATGCGGAGTTCAAAGGTTACAAGCCACCATGTACAGTAAAAGGTCCCACTCGCATAATTGATACCGTAGAAAGATACACATGTGCTGCATTTTTCGGGTTTTACGGGAGAAAGTATTTCCGTATTACACAACTTTGTGGGAAAAGGGACAACTTGAATTAACATGCTGGGCAGAGCATTTGTTTTGGGCATGACATAAGATGAACCTTATATCTCAGCATATCTGACAACACTATCGGATCTCATATTAATAAAGTAAATGAAAGAAACAGACTGAATCGCCCGATTATAAATTAAAGTACAGATACTTTTCATCACAATCTTAATATTTGTAACTGCCTTGATTAAAGAAAACTTATTTCTTGTACTCATTTATTTTCTCCTTGATTTTATTGGCAGAAATATATTCACCGTAAATCCCCGATTAGAAACCGGTCCCGAATAGTAACCCGGTCTCGAATACTAACCGGGTCAAATAATGCATTCTTCCATAAGAGCCTATGTATCACCTTGCCCCGGGTCTCGAATATAAACCCGGTCTCGAGGCAGCCTAAAAAATACTAACCCGGGTTATTGTTCGGGGATTTACGGCAATCTTATTCTACTGCTATGGCCATGACTACTGCAGTACATTCCACTGGCTAAGTGCACACTAACCGATTGCCTACGAAAATACGCGTTTGCCGCTGATTGTTAATTTATTGATGTGCTATTGGAATGAATATTACGTAGCCGTTTACACTACGAGATTTTTAAACGTTTATGATTATAATTATAAGGCCATGACTAACTAAACTAAAGCTACATCATGAAATATTGATCATTAGGTGCCATTATTCGACCCCCCATCATCACTTAAACTTTTTGTGAAACTAACATATAACAATAGGTTATGCGTTGGAATGCTAGGGTTAAAAGGAACCTGAGGAGTGTAGTATTCTGTTGTATTATTTCTTCCTAAACCTTGTTTGGTTACATGTTTCCCTTGCGTGGACTGAGCACTGAATAAAGCACCACTGAATGTTTTCTGGCCTTACCTGCCAGGTCTGAGTGGTCCAACGAGTCAGTCTGAGTTGGGTGCGGAGTGAGAGTACAACTATGAAGACACTTTTACTTGAGAACGTCGTAACCGTAACCGTAACTATCCATACATCTGCTTCTACAAATAGTACATCTCACCGGCTCACTTCACAATATTACACCTACGACTCCAACATTTACTTTTGTACGAGTGAAAGCTGAGACTTGATGGTACTGACTGACTAAGACTTTTACAACAAGGACGAAAAATTAGTGTCCGCAGACTACAATAAACCGTAATAAAGTGAAAGAAATGATTACTTGAGAGCAGATTACGAATCAGACTCAATTCAATGAATACTAATTCGTGTGACCAGGTGGACGCGAAAGCTGGGGTGTAGTCATAATCCCAGTCCTACACCGAATTTATTCGCAATTGATTGTACTACTAATTAACGAGACACTATACATGCAGTAGCACTAGCTCTGACCAACGGACTCCAAATACATGATTTCAATAAGAGTTTATACTTGTTAAACCAAGGGACCACAGGTTTAATAGATGGTCATTATTTCCAATTCATGGACTCTTGTGTGTTATGCTGAAAGTACTTACGTTACTAGACATGAGTATGAAAAAGTGTTGAGTAAAAAGTGTCCATCCGTAATTATATACTTAAATGGCAGAAAGAAGGGACTTGACGTAGTTAACGATTGTGATCAGTTATAATACATGTTAGAATTGCCATTTTTGAGTATTGGTCAAATATCTAACGTCCAAGTGTTGTATGATGGTGAATTCTTCTGACGTAAAGTAGTTTCGAACATAACCTGAATTAACTACACGACGATAAAGGAAGGAGAAGTTGAAGTTTTGCTTTGGTGCTCAACCTACATTCATTTTGATATCTAACAGGTAATGCATCTCATGCTTCTACTGCCCACACGTACAATCCACAGATTAAGGACTAACCATAACACAAATTATAATCCAAGTGACTTATCAAAAATTCATATAGATGAATGTTAGGAATTGCTCTACATTCGACAGCCCAACTCCAACACCTTTTTTCAGTCGATCACGCCCTTCTTCTCTATTAACTTTGATCTCAGTTCCCTTCAATAACAAGTGAAAATAATAATTGGGCTCCAATATTCAATTTTGTTATAATTGCACTGCGTGAAGCCCACAACACCAGCAAATTGATAACTAATCGGTCAAGTTTTTCTCTTTAGTAGTATTAGTGAATTTTGTTTGCAATACTAGTGCTAATGTAAGGCAGGGAAAGCACAGTAGCAATCAACTGGTTTAGTTTTAAGGCATGTCACAGTACCCCGAATGTGAGTATGCACGTAAACATGGGGAAAATACTATTGATATTTGGACGCGGTACAAAGATTGCACATTGTAATAAAAATACATGATTAAAATAATAAAGAAGTTTGATGGACTTGTATGCAAATCGCAAGGTAATGGAAAATTGGGTTGTCGATTTGTATGTATAATAAAGTGAACACGCAAAATAATAATTCTCGCAATTTCATCCCCTAAATTTAGGTCAACAAAATTCTATAAATTACTCCTTTCTGCTGAAAGGTAAAGACGAACCAAATTCCAAATATACCCGTTGCGCTAATTTACTGGAAAAGTGTATTTGTGCAAGTCCTCAAAGTCAGTGAGATTTATAACTCAAGAAACTATGCTTGCCCAAGACATATGGAATATAGATATGCGTGGAAAATAAAGTGAGTGTACGGAATGAATTTCTTGTATGTGTTGCCAAACAGACAACATGTTTTTATATGCTTTTTGGAGTAAAGTAGATGCAGATCTACTCTTATAATCCTCACACCAACTTTTCTCTTTGAGTTGGAATCAAAACATTTTTTCTGCTCTAGAACCTCAACGCGTCTTTGTTATTGTGCGCCAATTAAAAATGAGTACATATAGAGGTAGCTGGTCAACTTAAAATATGTCCTCCAAAGCAAACTGTGACGCCAGGGCTGACGAAAAAGATTTATGTTAACAGTTAACATAATTCCAGGACTTGCGTGAATCATCAAATTCAAATGCAAAACAGATGGGCGGCATTGATTTTCTGACGTTTGTACTTGGTATTTCCATTTCCTATCATTTCGTAGTTGTTGTATTAGTGCACATCTGCAAGATGTAATTCTGTTGGCACGTAGCGATGAGTTAAAATGAGTCATTCGAAACGTTATTTGGATTATGAATGAATTGAATACAATTTGGATAAGATAAACACGGTCAAGTTGGGCTAAGCATATTGGCGATGCCGGTTTGCCATTCTGTTCCTGACAAGAACAACTTCTTACAATCACGGTAAGAATGCCTCTAGTGCTGGTATGAAATAAAACTGAAGAAAGCCGGAAGAGAAGGAAAGAGAAAAGATTGTCAGTCAGTCCATTTGTCGTAAATAGCATCCTTGTGCTGGAGGGAGACTTTAAGTGCTTTACTTTCGGATAACTAGATAGCTTTTATTGGGAGATTAACAAAACTTTTCACAAAGTTTTTTTTGAAGCCATATTTTTTTGTGTCGAACTGTTTTTCTTCCTTCACCATTGCCCGGGCACTCCGGTCTTATTCTTTAAAATGGCAATGGCATGGGAAAGAATGGAATGAAATGAATGCAAACTTTCTTCCTTATTCCTAAGGGACTGGGACACTTTTTTTACTCATAGCTCGGATTTCTATGTTTTGAAATCCGCGACCAAACGGGGCATTATTTTGCTCTCTTGGTTGAATTTTGAAATATAGCTTGTAACCTGTAATCGGCGTACTGTTACTACTCATTGTTATCTATCACAGCTACATAAGGGGAAAAGAATGGAAATATGTATGGAACGAACTCAAAGTCCTTGGCAGTCATAAATTCAATTTTTCCATGACTCTTTTACCAGGTTTTTGGTGAGATGTTCCATTCCGAACCGGGAAATACACAGGCCAGAACTTTTTGCCGGTCGTGTTCAGGGAGCGGAACTATTCTTACTCGTTTTCCCCTTGCAAAAACTTTTCCTTCTAAGCAACCCATTCCTTAGGCTTTCGACCTGATAAAATAATGTTCCTTGTATTTATATGTGTGTGTATCCAAAATGAGGACGGTCACTCTGTTTTCGCTCAATAAATTGGACGCCAAATGCTTTCACCACGAGCATGACATCATATTACAAAGTATGCCATTATTAACATGTTCATATGTTTACATCCCATCATTTATTCATTCATACATTTGAGAATTGTCTTGGTGAGTTCCAAAGAAAAAATACATTGCTCGTGGGATATGTCAGACCTTTTCAGTGGTGCCGTGCCTAGATGTGTAGGCTTGAAATGTCTTCCCAGTGAAAAATTTGAGGGGCCGAGAACTGATGATGAGGACCTGTCTGACCTTTGGAAATGCCATATATTCTTGCACAATGATGACTTATGATTTGTAATTTAGCAGGTATTTCCATTGCGTGCAGTAATTGAGTTGTATTTGCTTGAATAGTTCGGTAATTCAACTCTACTATTTAGTGAATGTATCAAGGGATTCACATAATTGACCGTACTTTGCAATTACATAACCTCAGTACCTCAGTAGACGAAAGCAAAGATTGTAGGCCTTTTGTAGACGCTTCCAAATTCAAAGGTTTCCTTCGACCAACTTTATTTTTGTTAACGAAGTCCCGGAGTGAAATTCTGAAGTTGAATGGAAACATGTAGAGGTAGAAGAGTCGAAGCACTTTATTATAATTACTTCTAATTAAAGGGTTTCTGATGGAACTTTTGGCAAATGGAATACTGAAGTCTGCTTTCTCCGCTTTTCCTTAATCGCTGCCAACTCGTTATTACCGATCGACCTGGGAACAATTATTCTGCTTCTGAAACACTGCACAATGATTCCATAAAATTTCGGCTATTTGGTTACCAATATAACGGTTTCACCAGCTGCTATTGTATTTTTCCGTATAATAATATTATGGTGCAGACTACGGGCCTAGGTTATATCTACACGAAAGGTCCCCATATATAGAAATGTTGAACCTTCACAGCGGCCTGAATTGAATTCCAGATTTAATTTTAATATTTATTAATTCTGAATTTAAGTTTCGGACTAGGCATGAAAGGTTGAACGTGCTGATTTGAGTCGAATTGTATTTTTAAGAATAAAATAGAATAAGATGAGGTGATCCACTACCCACCCGATTCAAAGGGACGAATCTGATTGCTCAATCTACATTTGTAATCTCATTATTTTCTTGAAGAGTTTGAGTCAGATGGAATTTAGTGATTTCTTCGTTGGCTGGAAACGTCAAGTAATATTAAGATTCGCTGTTCTGTTCTCCGAAATAATCCTTTGAGTACAGGGCAAACATGGACGGATGTTCTAACGCCCATCTCAGTCAGACAGTGCAAACAACATTCAGATTCATTCATCTATTACGAGATTAACCCTTCTCGCGGACACATGATTGTATTTCATCTCTCGTTCGTCTACCCTTCCTGTGTATTTTAGACTCGGAACGTCTGAACCGGCTGCACTATGTAAGTTTCTATTTCGTACTTGCCAAATGTAACCAGAGACCTAGAGAAAGCTAGTAGTATACGCGTACAATGTAAAGCGGCGTGCTCAGAATTATATTACAAACAGCTAGTACCAATACGAGATGAGGTCTTATAAACGATAATAACAGACAATTCACAGAATTCGGTAAATCTGGTCAGATCAGTTATCTATTACTTGACGATGCGGTGACAGAAAATACAACCAAAAATAGTTAAGCTGGGTATTATACGAAATCGTCAGATCAGATCTGTTCAGAACTGGTCGCAGACATCAACAAAGTAAATTCTCCCGGATATCGGACGAACCAAGGAATCTGATTAGAGAAAGCAATCTATCTCTAATACTCAAATAACCATGTTTGGAATCATATATATCTAAAAATGTGAATCCAATTGGTACTATGAATGTCAGTATGTCTCATCCTTCACGTCTCACTTGATCACCATGCTCTTCTCACTGTTTCAACTGTTTATTCACTGCATACGTATATAGCTCTGCCTAAACATTTTAGTCGAATACTCCTTCGTGCGAAAGGTCTTGTTCATACAGTGCTGTTTTTACTGCAACGTTCTTCAAAATGGTTTCTTATTGTCAGACTTCACACCGTGATCAGCGGGCAAATGCATCACTGAATGCCTACAAATCAGATTGTACGATTGTAATAATCCAATTGCATTGTTAGAATTGCAGTCATACTGCTTACGATAAAGATGTGTGTTAGGTTGACCATTGCAAGTATATCGCATTCTGCATATGTATAAAATGATTTTCGGTCAGGTTTAGCTTAGCTTAGCTATGCATGCAGTGTGGGATTCAACTTTTCAAAGGATGTAAAGCAAAGCAACAGGCTTTTTGGACTTGCAGCATTAATCAAACATAATATTATTTTTTGCGTGTACTCCTCTGTGTATATTTTTCTGGTAACGTTTTCCTTTCCTTTTAAGTAAAGGTGTGTTGCCCTTTGCTAGATGCCAACCATGTTGCCATTTTGATTTAACTCGTGTGCATTTTATTATTTTAAGTTAGGTGTTAATCAGTTGCACGGTATACATTCTTGCATAAGCCATTTATTTCAACTTGATTTTCGTCTAATTAGTTCTTAATTGCGTAGTGCATTACCTATGTTAACAAGCCAGGATGCGACAGGCAGTTCAATCTTGCAACACATATTGTGGTGAGTGATTAATCCAAACATGAGGGATTGTTTGAAAAATCAAACGAACGGTTGCAATTAAATGGCTTGTTAACAAGTGAAACTATTAACGCTCTGTTCAAACTTACGTATGTCTTGTAAATTTGCAGAGCAGAAGCACAATCAGAGTGTATAGTAGCGTGAAACAATTTTCATTTCAGCACAAGTCATGCCTACTCACAAAACTTTGTTGCTTGTGTACGTGCTCGTTGTACATATATTTTCCACTTACTTTGTACATAGGGATATGAGTAGGAAATCATTAGCGAATTTTTTGAGGAGAATAGACCTCAGAAAATGTACACCGTGTGTTCAATTAATTATAGTAAAGTTACAAATTTACATGATCTATGTATGTGCCGCATACCACATAAACGGCTTAATGCGTTAGGAATCCCTTCATCTAGTAGTTTCTAGATTGTAGAATTATGTAACTGCAAACAAACAAATACAAAATCTCAAACTTAATTATCATTGCTTTGGTCCTTGCCTGAAGTGGTTGCACTCGATAATATAAGAGAAACCCTGTTTGCCCTTGACTGTAATGCAATTGCGCTTCAACTAAAGTCCACAATTACATTACGGTCACTTCAACAATACGTACATTTACACCAAGCTGAATCATCTCTTTGTGTGTGTGAGCTTAAGATTCCAGGTTTCAAGGTATTCATTTTTAATAGTATTGTCTTGAGGTTTAAATTGATGTAGTCAGGTTCTCGCTAAGGGAATATAATAATATTTTCGTACGCCGCAATTTTTGTAACAGGTGTAATTGGTAAACTATTGACACACAAATGTTTGGGCTGTTGTTACTAGTAGTCATACAGAATTATTGCACGAATGCTTTGATACCTACGAAGACAAGGATGCGTGATTAATTTTTTAAGAGAGTATTCATAAAGAAACCATTTTATAATTGCCTGCTTTATTGTTTAAGAGATCTAAAGAAGTTAAGGGTGGGTGCTGGGAACCTAAAGTTTTCACCGACCGTACAAACGGATATTTCATTTAGGGAATCTTTCTTACTCTGGCAACTCGGGAAAGCTGCTTCTGGAATCATGGATTATGGATTCCTTCCAAAAACTTTGGTGTGAAGGTTTAATTCGTTAGATTATATATTATACAATAGAGCTGGTAGTTTTACTCTCATTCTTGTTAAAGTACCTACAGAAAATCAGTACTGTCGTTCTGTGTGGTAATGCGGTTTCCGCACCTTCGAAATTTTTTTAGAGATCATCCGAGAAGAAATAAGACGATAGATACGGAAATGCAAGGGAACTTAGGGAAAATTTTCAAGTAGTAGAATACTCTTTTGTACACACAAGGTACTCCACTTGTTCCCTATTGAATGTTTGTGGCTTATAAAACTTTGGTGTGTCTCGGACTTTTACACAAATATATAGACCTCCAGTACTCTGTAGAGAGGTGCTGCTCATATGAATCAAATGAATATTTTACGATGACGCAAGAAATTTATATGTTAATACATTGTCAAGTCCAAATTAATACTTTGCTGGATGTGAAGGCAGAGTGATGTAAAAAATGCATGAATTTTTACAAATGACTCCCTGGATTTAATTTTTAACATCATGTAAAAAATATATTATTTTCTTGAATAATGGGCTGATTGTTAAAGGACGGGAAGATGAGAAAATATGTACATTTATAATTGGAGTTTGGAAACTTAAGTTTTGATTGTGCTTCTCCTTCCTGTATTTCTGTTTGCTCCAAGGATTCATATTAACATTAATACATGTCTTAAGAAATCTATGGGCCAGTGCATACATGGTAAAAAAAAATCAGACAATGCAAAATCCAAATTCATCTTCCTCCTAGTTTTGTCGATAAAAATTACCACAAAAATAATCTACACATACATATGAATGTGTTTGACTGGTCGAAGTCAGTACTGTGGAAGACCATCATCCAGGATATGAGTTGAGACGGTCGAGAATTTACAGAAGGGATAAATTACAAAATTCACGAGCAAAAAAAGTTTTATTACGGTGCAATTTACCTTGTAGCTGTTACGAATGCCCATGAGGAGGAAATAAATATATTGTGCGATTCCCACGATCAAATCCCCAAAAAAATGCAACTAAAAAATTAAATTTGACTATAAAATTTTCCTGCACTGCTTTTAACTCAGCTGACTGCCATTAAAATCTTTGGTTACACGATAAGTACATTGAGTGAGATTTTGGATAGAGACCATGCACCATTTTTTCTTAGTCTTCCTTTTTCTTGTGTACTGGACCTTGGAATAAGAAAGGCCAAGGTTCCAGTACAAAGGGTTAAACAATAATTAAGGGGTAGACAGGGAAAGACCTTGACACTTGAAATATTCAGGTATATTGCGTGGTAAAGTACCTTTGGGTTTTTCTTATTTTCTACGAACCCAGTGTAACCGACAGTCTGTTATGAAAGAAATCACGCCCATTTAAGTGCCAGAATTGGTATTGGCGAAGAACCTTATTCGAATTTGAACAAAGCCGTACCTTTTGCACCGTGATCTTTTAATTTCATTTTCGGTTACTTGAACTTCATGGTATACTCAACTTAATGACCCAGCCGCTAGCACAACATTTTTTGGGTCAGAATCCAAATGGAGTGTCTGAACTGTCATTTTGATATTGAAATGCAGGAAGAATAGACGTTTGTAACAGCAGAAAAGTTTGTTCCAGGGCGAACGTTAAAATATTTTGAACCCAAGACAATATAGATTTACTACGTCTTCTTCAATTGATTTTAGATAAATAGTGTTCCTTCACTCAACCAGAAGGATGCGTTACAGTGAAAAATATTTTCTTAAGCTCCGACTTAAAAATAGAGTTCATTTGCGGCTTCCAAGGTGTCCCGAAAATGAACCCATGTGGAACTTAAATAGGTAGCCAGACAAATGATTCTATGATTAGGAGCCAAGTAAAGAAGCCATGGCATAATAATATTTTATTATTTAAAGTTCTTACTGTATCTCAATCAATGATTTCTTTACTAGTTTATCACTTAATACCAATTTGAACCAAACGGACTTAATGTGCACTACTCCTGAACGATTTCACTTGATTCATTGTTTGTTCCACAACAACAAATACATACTCAAATATGATTATCAATTCTTACTTAGACTGACATTGGACTAAATTGCATTCATTGAGCAACCAACATTTAACAACTAAATATTGTTTGTAATTCAAAAATTCATAACGCTGTCTATCGGACATGCCTGACCAATCTTCTTGGCCCGCACCTTATAAAGTTATTCTAATATTATATCATCGATGCTCAGATCTACTCACTATGCAATGCCAATGCATCTCATTAATGCATTATTCACAAGAAACAGTAATGTAATGTTTATTTTATGACCTAAAACTAATGGGCAGGAACTTTTGCTCGCTAGGCCAACAAACACAATTTACATGCCAAGTATTCTATACTCACATGACCAATTTCAATTTACCAAGTATTACACGATTAACCTGTCTAAAATACTTTGCAATGAAACGACCACCCTCGACTTAAATGATTCGCTTGAGTGGAATGCTGGCCACCTTCATTTGTCGTACTAACAGTAGTGGGTCCAATTCAATATTTTTGTTATTAATCGAAATATAAAATCGCTGGAGATATCCCGAATGACAGTTGTTACACATAAATTTGAATTCACCGAAAAAAGAGACTGTCTATTAATAAACGTTCATTGTAAGTTCTACAATATGATTGGAAGTGCGGCAGTGACAATTTTTACATTGATTTGAAACCCCTTAAACTTAACTAGAACTTGTTTGAAACAATTCAATTGCCCACTGAGCGCCACATTCCACAGTCAAGGAAGTAAACTTAATTTTTAATATCGCTTTGGGTTATTAATCTTGAAGATAACACACCTCTACGTTTTGCAAAATTCGTCAGTTCCCGTAACGGTTGTGTTATTGCCAGCAAATTATGCGTGGTTCCGAGGATGCGTGCGTGCGTATATAGTTAATTATATGTTAGTTCATCCGACGAGCTTGCTGAGAATTTGACCAAGACAATCCAATCGTCAAACGTTTTATTTGTGCAGAATGGCAAGACTATTTAGCGGGGCACCCCGGCGCCAGTCCAAATCATCACGTATTCCAAGCATGCCATTATTATGGAGATCATAGGTTGGATATGTTTGGCTTGGACTCAAGTATTTGTAAAAATTAAATGATTTTGTTTTTCTTATTTACTAAGTCCTAACCTACTGGTTTGGCTGGCATTTAAGAGCCTGGTTGTAAGTGAAGAAGTTAATTGATTGAGTAAACAAGTTCGTATTCATACTTGTCCATTGTCCACTTAATAATTAGCGAGGATAATTTTATCTAGACTTGAATTAAATTCACTAAATATCCACTGTTACAATGCTATCTAATACATAAAACCCATGTGTAACTTTTGAAGAATCAATTGCATTCTCTGTGTATAAATTTTGGAATTCTTTGCCAAGTCATTGGGAAACTGAATTGTCATTTTCTGAGCTCCTTGAATTAGTTAAGCTATTTTTATGTGCATCTCGTGTCAAACGAAGTTAAGTGATTCGGTTAATTAATTATGAATTCGATAGAATTTATTTATATGGTGTCACCGGAGGGAGAGCAGCATTAATTAGTTAATTTTCTTTAGCAAATTGTTGATCCGGAAAGACACTTACTTAAAATGTGCAAATTCAAATTCTGATCTGATAAGTAATAGTTGGTTCAGAGCGTTTTAAATTTAGAACCACATGCGGGTTGGAGCGGAGATGATTTGTTGCATTGTGTCGGTACGGAAATCTGGTCAGTGGCGTGCTTAGAGTTCTTTCTAACTAAATTAAACCGGATCTAGTGGTTTTTCCTTGTAATGATGTTCAAGTCATTGCAATGTATTAAGTTAGGTGGACACCAATCAGACTTACTGTAAACGATATAATAGATAGAATACTAATTTTTCTCACAAAAAATATGATGATGTACAACTCTATAATGCGCGCGTCATATTTCTTCGTACTGAACTGAACTAAACTGAGAACTCTTGACTCACGCTCGTCCTTTCCTTATTAGAGCTGTTGAATCATAATAATGCGGAAGGGATTACGTATTATTGTTGAACGTAAATTATAAAATACGAGAAAGTTGGAGCAATACTCTCAGTGGTCGCAACTTAAGCATAAGACCTCGGAAGGTCGAGATTTACACATACCTAATCCGAGTAGGAGTTTAATCTTATTTTCGGTTAACTCCTTTCGAAAAATGATAAAGGTAATAGAAACTAAAAAACCAAATGGAACAGCTTTACTTTCTCATCATAATTAACTAGTACATGATGGTGTAATATTAAACATATATTTAAAATTGCATTCCCGTACTAGCTATAGCCGATTGAAGCACACTAGACTTTTACATACTGAACTGAACTCTCAAAATTCTTGATAATTGCGGTAATCCATTTTTACCGAAGAGGTTGATTATAAATTCGTTTATGCAAATTGTATATTATTTTTCGTGGAATTGATCATGATGGCAGTACTTCTGAGTCCAATTTGTCCTAATATCGCTCAAGTCACACACATTGAAAATTTCTGACCTTCAAGCTTCGTTTATTGGGCATTAAGTGGATAAGATAAGTAGCCTTTAGACAAAATTAAGGCGACAATTTCAACTCCAAGTAGTGTTATTGAATCTTCACAATTCAATATGTACAAGGTGTTTACGAAAAAGAGAACAATTATTGTTCTCTTTTTCGTAAACACCCTGTATTATGTATATGTATATGCATATATAATAAAATATAATATTTATATGATAGTAGATTTCTTTCTGAGTGACCATTTCGAGCCGATTTGAACTTTACCGGACTCAAGGTAAAATGCTCACGTAACATTTTATTGGTTTTTCAATTCACCTTCCCTGTCCGCATTACACAAAAAAAATCCATTTATCAAGCGAAGTATATTTCGTGCCCATACTCAATTATACACTGGTACTTGGTACTGGTAAGTCTATAAATAATTTGAACGTATTATTGTGAGCCGGCTGACCACAGACCCAATTCACAATCGAGGACAAGTGCATTTAGTCCTCATAATTTATTTATTTTCTTGAAAGTAAAATGACTCAGTGAATTCAAATTGATGGACATTTCAGAAACTCTATTCCTTGTACACTGTATACAAGATCTCTCTTGAACCAAAACCAAACATTACGTACTGAAAATGTTGATTGTAGTACGAAGATTACATTTTAATTGACATGCTGAAATGTTGACATGAATTTTTGTGTTCATCCTACTCTAGAAACTCTGCGCGTCTTAGAATAGTGCTTCGGAGATCCTTTCTTTGTTCCACATGGCGAGAACCCAATCCTCCGGATGGGTAATGTGAGGTAGTTGATTCCGTATAAGTTTTCTCCTACTATTGGCGAAAAGTTTGACCGAATAAAGAAAGCTATTACTATGTATTTTATGTACCACAGGGGAATGCTTTGATACGAAGAAGCGGTAACACTTTACCGATGCAATTTTAAAGCAGAGGTGCAGGCTCCCACTTTCTTGAGATATCAAATATACCATATCTATCATGTTCTATTATATCTACCCTAATTCACGGTTAATTTTGTCAGACATTTTTTACTGTCCGCTCCAGGAGTCGCCGCAGAGGAAACTACGATTTTTTTTAAAAAGGAAGGTCGACGCATTCTAAATTCGGGCGTACGACTTTGGACTTGGACTGTTTAATCCGTGAAGAGACATGGGAATTGCACTTTACACCGTCACGGTTTGTTAGAGGAGGAGCGGATTAGATTAATTATTGACTCATCCCGGAAGAGAATGAAACTGGAACTGTGACCAAGCAAACCATCCACTTACCAGTTTCCCCTTGATTAGATTTCCTTCCGAAATTGAGTGAATAATGGAGCCTTTGACATCAAGAGTGCCTTCTGAATCACCTCGTATCTTCATCTATCCTATTCTATTCCACTTAATTGGAAATGGCAGTGCAGGGACGTGCCAGAGTTCACGCGTTGTTTTCCGAAGAGTGAGTGAGTAGAAGATTAACTGATCTAGGATTACCAGGGAATCCGAGCCAGGGTCTCAAGTTATTCCATGGAACGATAATCCTCTTAAAACAAAAGGCATCTAAAGAGAAGAACTTTGTCTTGTTTGTAGTGTCATTCTCTCAGATCCCCTCCTCTTTGAGACGTTTATGTCAAGAGTACTACACTATGACCTTCCTTCCTGGGAAATATCTTATTAGTTACATTTTTCCACGTAAATTACACCCGTTTTACCAGTCCGGCATGATGAAATATATGTTTGTAGAGACTCTGACCTCAAGAAGGTACCCTCAGTACTGGGAAAATCTACGTTGAAGGAAGACCTTTCAATAACCAACAAACAGCAAATCAGGCCCCGAGATAACGAACCCTCACCGTGGTCAGTGTAAGCGGTTATGTACTATGTATGTGAAATCGGTCTGACAGTTGAATAAATAAATCAATCAATCAATACTATCTTCACTTTTCTTGTCGATGAAAGCAATTAGGGATCTCTGGTCAGATTAAAATCAGGAAATGAAAGTTTTCCGGTTACGCTCGTTCCATACAGATAATTGCTACCTTTTCTGGCAGGAATCTTGCTGGTTAAGATTAGAATATAAACTTTTCGAATGCTTCGTATGGTAAAGTTACAGTTGTATTGCGCATTTTGTGTCGGCCAAACGAATCGGTTGGCCGACAGAAAATATCTTTACATTTAGTTTCCTCGTCTTTCTAGCAGTTAAAACCGAAAAGCGAAGTTTACGTAATCACTTGAGTTAGTTGCTGAAGGAGAGGGAGAAATACATACGAATTGGATTGTATACAACATGACGATGACATGGCCTGATTCTCGAGGGTTACGGCATACCGAAACCGATAGTCCAGCCTTTACTACTTAAGTAGACAAAACCTTTCGTCCAAATAGGCAAACTAGTTTATTCTCTCCTTCCGCGCTACAGAAAAAAAATCAATTTTTGGCACTAATCAAGTAGATGGGTGCTCGGTGGTACGGGTGACTTCGGCTTTCAGCACACCCACGTCCATCCAGGTTGGTCGGTTTCATAGCATGTGAGAATGGAAATTGGAATGAATGTGAGCACGGAAAAATAAAACGTGTCAGTCAAGAAAATCAAGGGTGTATCAGCAAAATCGGACTACGAACTCTATTCTTGTTTGGTGGTATGGTTAGGGCTGCAAGTCCGATTTTACGAAATGAACTTATTGGTAAAATTGTAGATTGATTGTTTATATTCTTTTGACTTCATTTTGTGGAAGGGTTCCGCAAAAAAAAAAAATATTCATGAGCATACGGGTGAGGAAATGAATTGAGTATGTTGTGGGATGTAGTATTGCCAGGTGACCCTTTGGTGGAATCGTAAACGAAGTTTTTGCAAGGACATTAAGCTGTATGCTAACCCTGCACGCGAAAACTGCTTACCGTGTTAAAACTATACATAAAGAGTGAATTGCCTTGGGAGCTTTTGCGTGTTCCTCCTGTTCTGTCACTAATGTAAGGACGACGTTGCATGCAATAATAACATGCCTGGGATACGGCAATTTCGAGGTTACGTATTTCGCAGGAGAGCTTTGAGAGTTTATTCTCTACGCCGTAATGTGAAGTGCACGGCTAAAAATTTCAACTTTT
>JAQFYE010002793.1:0-17000 GCA_034694305.1 Protaphorura glebata
GAAAATATATGGCCAAACAGTACGTTTCAATTGTTGCATTGATAGGTTGATTCAGACGCATTCCATTCTCTAGCATATCCAGAAACTCCCGCGACCATCTTAATCCGCCGTACGGACAGGCTCCGACTGAATATATTTCCCATAACGTAATTCCGAATGACCAAACATCGGACCTAACCGAAAAAAAACCTCTCCGCAAAGACTCAGGCGCCATCCAAGGCCAAGGTAACGGTCCCTGAAAAATAATACCGTCAGATGTCGTCAATAACCTGTTACTGGTTATGACTGCAATATATCATATACGCAGCCATTTCTAACCGGAAAATTTTTGCCGTAATAAGTGCCAAATTGATCTCGTACCCTGTCTTTTTTGAAATAAACACCAGCGGCGTACAATTTTCTGGCGAGACCGAAATCACTGATTTTGGCAGTGAGGTTTGCATCTAGTAGCACATTTCTTGTTGCTAAATCACCGTGGGTTACCTTTTGGAATATTAGAGCATGGATTAACACATTTTCACGCACTTCTTCCTAATTTGAAAATCTTACGTTCCTTTTCGATAAAAAGGACATGCCGTTCGCAATTTGATAAGACCACTGCATTAATTGTTGTAAATATGCGGTATTTTCAGGTGTGATAATTGAGGCTTGATACTCTGGGCTAAATGATATTGATTAGGAACAGCCAGCCAACTAGAAGATACAAAAAAAGTGGAGTCCAACCTTGAGGAATGCTGAAAATCCAAGGATCGATAACCGTTGTCAGGGTCAACCGGTCCTAATCTAGTCTCGTTCCTCAAGTAATTCTTTAAACTTCCAAAAGGACACAACTCCAGAACGATGTACAAAACACCTATACATGCAACGTGATGCATTAAGTAGCATAATTTAGGAAATCGAAATTACAAATTGAAAACACTTACGTGTTTTTATTTCTGCGGTACATGCGCCGAAAAGTTTCAGAATATTTTCGTGTTCTCCGACGTAAATCATTACCTTATTCAATTCCATCAGCATCGTTTTGAAATCACTGATTCCATGGTCAGCCTTCAGCGTTTTAACTGCCACAGTTTCAGCAGTATTGTTGTCCTTTCGTAGTTTTCCTCGGTAAACAATGCCGAACTCACCTTCGCCCAGGGTCAAGTCCCAAACTGTCTCAATAAATTTTTGATAATAACGAATGAACTAAAGTACTAATGCGAAAAAATACGTCATCTCTGTATTCGTCCATACATATTTCCAAATTTGATAATGAAATTTCGAAGTCAGTATTGTACGGTGAAATGTGCCCTGCGCAGCCATTTTGATTTTCCTGTGAACCTTCAGCTGGTGTATGAAATTCCTTAACTTCCTCTGGTGTCAAATTCCGAAGTTTCTTCTATAAGTCATGCCATTTTAAATTCGAATAAAATTATCTATTTTTTTCAATGAATTACCTTTGCCGTTTTCCACTTTTTCCATAAAAGAACGGACAGAAACGAGAGCGTCAGAATCATGAGAGCACCACCTCCAAATCCGCTTGCTATTACTGAAGTACTCAGGGTCACCAACTTGGCGCCTGAATGGAGTACATTTTTTGACATTTTGGAATTACAATTTTAGGTAGAATGAATTACTATTTTTGGTCATTGTATCTACACTGAATTCCTTTTGGTTTACCCTTTACGGTGTATGTGATTTTGCTGAATGCAATTAATTGCTTATTCACCTTTGTAGTTATTTCTCAGATATCTCCTACTCGAGAGCTCGTAGCTTCACTCTCAGTGGTACGAACGTATTTTTGTAAGGAATGTAATTTTTTAATAGTATTGGCTTCGTCCGAATCATGTCAAAGTACTCACTGAACGTTAAAGCTGAATTTACTTTCAGAGTTAGAATAGCTTTTACCATCTCAATTAGATATTGACTTTTTTCAGGTGTCAAAAAATTGTCCACTAAAGAGAATACTCGTTCTATTAGGGCGTTTGACCGCTGCGCAGCCAGGTCATTCCATTCTTTCACCTTTTCAATTGTTATGTATTTCTCAGCATAAGTTACCTCATCAATAATGACTACAACGTTTTCTAGGAGTACAGCCGATCAAAAAAAATACTGTACTCCTAAGAGAAACTACGGTTCGTCACCCTGAAAATTCTTTGCTTTTCTGGAGAGGAATTTCAGTGACTTATCTGCTCGGTGGAATGCTTTTCACATTATTTAGAAATAATTATATTGTTGTTAGACTTTACCTTGAGGACAATCGAATTCGTCCTCGCCCTCTTCACAGTCGAACTGTTGATCACAAACACTTGAAAGCGGAATGCATTTCCCATTAGTCCCACAAGCGAATTCGCCGACACAAGGCTTAAATCCTCGGCAATACGCATGATCTTCATCAGAATTGTCCGAACATTGGGATACTCTGTTGCAAATTGCAGACAATGGAACACAGTTGCTGCAAGTAAAGTTATCCCCACCGCATCTGCAACCAGCGTTTCATTATTTTTCATTTTTCATGGGTCGTTTCACATTTCAAATTTTGGCAAAAATATGCTAAGTTGTTTAACTTTGTGCAACATATAGTATAAAATCCTGAAGCAAGTAAATTTGAGCAAGGAATTCAAGTACAGACCTTAAGTTGTCTTCAATCCATTGCAAATCTTTAGTCTGAATTGGGAGAATGTAGTACAAGGCCTTCGAGGTGCAAGTTCGATCTTCATTGTGGTCAGAATAAAAGTTGTTTGCGAAGCCGACGAAATTGTAAGATCCGTTGTACAGTTTGAGAGCATCAACTTCTCGATGAATGCAATTCGTATGATTGTTTTCTAAGTTATTAAAATCTATTGAATAACATCGCACAGTCCTTATGGAAATGTAGACCATAAAATTTGCCTGTAATTTTTTTATGTTATAGCAATTGACCTTATACAATTTTTTTATGGTCGTGTCATATTCTGAAAATTATGGTCAGCTGGTAGGTAGAAATACTTATATGGGTCAAATTTACGGTGTGTAACATCAAGCATGGATCCTGACATCACAAAGTGATTTTATTCTTAGAGGTAGTAAAAAGGTCAGGCTCTTCTAGATATTAACCTCGTGAAAACTAGTTCAGGAGGTCAATGGCAAGGCAACAAGGTATCAAAAATGCAGCCAAATATAAATGCCAAATTTTAACGTTAAGACTGTGCGCGTGAAGTATTATTATTTATTAATAGAAACGATTCACAAACCAGAGTCAACGAATGCGCAGATTCTTGGAGGATAGACTGCATAAGATGTACGATTGTTGTTCATCCATTCTTTAAGGCAAACTTCTGGCTCCTGTATTTTAAATTTTAGAAATATGTTGTGGGGAGTTGATGTTTTCCTTCCCGTTAAAATCAATGTGTTGATGTCATTCGGCGGTATAAGTGAAGTCATTACGTCCGAGTCAGTTTGTAAACAAATGGGTCGTACAAATTCATTAAATTCCAAAGGAGTCTCCAAATGTACATAGCAAAGCTAGATCATGTTGAGCTGATTCCCTGCCTTGGTAGTTGTAGTTTGGATTGATTCTGATATGCTTCACCTAAATATTCGTTACATTTACATCCATAGTGTTCAAAGATTAATTCAGTCATAAAAATTAGTCAACAAAATAATAAATAGTTCCGTAACCTTTGAACTTTGAGCCGGGTATGTTTTGAAATCCATGAGAGTGAGATCCGTAATTCCAGCCACTGCGGTGTAACTATTACGTTGAATAAATCTTAAATTTTTTGTATATTGTATCTGGAAGACGCTTGCAACTGAAAATTTGAAATGAAGTATTATTGTTTTAGCACAAAACAATGTGAATAATGAATAGAAGGTCAATCGATTTTGTCAATTTGTAATCAAACATTAAGTTACTTATTAGAACCAAGGATGGTCCGAGAATGATGGCTGGCCTAGCGTCATCCGCAATCGATTCATCTTGTATGTGAAACACGATTGTCCACGGGAATCTGACGGGGATGTCTCCTTGTACCAATTCGTCTGTCATTTTCCCACAAACATCACCTGAAAATTGGAATACAAAGCGTAGTTGAATTTTGGAGACACCGCAATGTCCTTACGACACAAAGTAGCCTGTTATATTTTTTACCTGCTGAATAACTTTTGTGAAGGTGTTACTCCGTTTCAAATTTCAAACCGTTTGGCCGCTACGAGTACACGAACCAAATGTTCTTTATGACGTCATAGGAAACCGTGACATATTGACGCCATTCAGCCGTTGTGTTTCTAGCGGCCGAACGGTTAGACTTTCTTAGGAATGAACTTTGAATTAATTGTTGAGGAAGTCAAGGGCTATAAATCAAGTCTCTCTTACTTTGGTTCATTATATACAGATATTCATCTGATATAGTTGTTGCGATTAATGCAAGCAGTATCGCCGGCAAGGAGTAGAGGATTCGCATATTTTTTGTTGTAGGATTCTGCGAAATATTATTAGATGTTTCTTTTTCTGATTAGATAATTATTCGTATTTTTGTATCCATACCAGAGAAGAAAGGTATCGTAAAGAGGAATTAACAACGGAACCTTTCCAACTGATCATCGAATTTCGAACTTGAAATTCTCCCTCAAGATTCATTTATGCTAACACAGTGTGTGAAATATCTCGTGCTAGTTTTGTTACAAAATGCTTTGGGTGACCGCCAGAGGTCAAGACGTAATTACGTTGAGATGGGAATTTTAGAAACCATTTCCTCGAAAGGCCTCACTTTACCACATACACAATCAAGGCCTGTTGGTTTCTAATATTACCGCTTTATGTACATTACATTTTGACCTCTGGAGGTCACCCAAAGCATTTTGCGGCAAATCTAACACGAGATATTTTACACACTCTTACCATAGTGAATGTATTCGAAGAGAAATTTTCAGGTCGAAAATCGATGATCAATTGTAATAGTTCCCTTGTCAGTAAAATGCATGTACTGAAGGATTGGTGCAGTATCGACAACCATTTCATTACGGCAAAAATGGAATCACAAATTCTGTAATGGTTGCAAAATTTATGATTTAGCATGTCTGCCATCCACAAATTGTCACTAATTGGCATTTTTCATTCGAGAGCATGTACGTATGATTTGTACGTATGTTAATGTGAATGTTTAATTTTTAATTCTTAGTCGTTCCTTAATATTCAGCAACTTACAATACACAATACACCTCAATAATCAAACAATAGATTTGAACTTTCA
Organism: Protaphorura glebata; assembly: GCA_034694305.1. Lineage (NCBI taxonomy): Eukaryota > Metazoa > Arthropoda > Collembola > Poduromorpha > Onychiuridae > Protaphorura > Protaphorura glebata. The sequence continues at coordinate 5,211 of JAQFYE010002793.1, forward strand.
CTCTTGCAAATATTTCTCTTTGCAACGTACATAGAATACTGAAAGTCTGTAATAAGTTTTGCAAAGCAGCCGTTGCGTTGGACGTGAATCTCACGGACGAGTTTGGAGCGGACTAGATTTAGAATTCGATCTGCAGTTTGAATGTACGATTTCAGACTCGGTTGTATTATGGATTTATTACTGATTAGGTCATGAAAATGTTGACCTGGAAAAGTCAAATATTGCTGTCTAACAAATGAGGAAATAGTACGTTCATGTCCAATTACATGTTCTATTAGTCGGTCGATAAACTCTTGTTGATATTATTTATTTTATTTATTTGTATACATCCCATTACAATCATATACATTAAAATGCTTTCTACTCCCACGATTTACTAGGTATATTCAATGTTGACATGACTGAGTCAATAATTCCTGTGATTCCATAAGCCCAAAATTCACTCTCAAATCCCAATAGACAATCAAACGAGCCTGTCATTTCCGATGAAAGTTTTTATCTTCGGAGTTCCTGTTTTCATACCGAAATGTTAACGCTCAATTTACTGGTCCGTAATCCAATTAGTCGTAATAGGCATAACACGAGGATTTCAAGTATTCAAAGTCGACCGATAATCTATCTGGGTCATAAAAATTAACGACCCACTTTGGAATAATAAATGACTTTTGTATTGATTGACAATTAAAAAGTCTTTATAACTGAGAAATCTTGTTCACTAATTGCTGGCTAAGCAAATAGATAGTCAAACATACAATGGGACGGTCTATGTGATAAAATATTGACCGACAGTAAACGCAGAAAATTGTCAGATCCGATTTCGGATAACTCGGACAGGATTAGCCCGGGTAAATAATTTTTTATCATAGGATGACGTTTAATACGACTAATCGACCTATCTGTCGATATCAACCTCCGGATTCTGACATTGTTGCTTAGACCTACAGAGAAAATGTCAAAAGCAAAGCGACTTCTCCAGCGCTTCAAGAGAAACGAGAACGAATATCCCTTAAAAATACTTGGAAATTTTTTCAGCAATTCTTCTAAAATCTGTGCCCTTCCATTTCTTCTAGAAATTGATTCTAATGATAATTTCAACTCAAGATTTCGAAAGCTCCCGTCTCACAAAACGTTAATTCTTTCCAGAATTGTTTATCTTGTCTCAGTCTCTTATGTTCTATTTCTTTGGATCGATTTGATTTTCAACCATCACGTTTATATCGAACATAATAATATTAAGGAATTCCTTCTGAATGCTGTATGGGCGTTGTGTTTTGTAAATGTCGGATTTTTTCAGACTCATTACCATTTCTATACAAGTGGACTTACAGGAACCATGAGTCACGTTCTCAGTTTTCACAAAATCATTGGAAGTAAGATTAAAATTTTGCAAATTGAAAAGTCTTAATTTTTTTCAAAATTATTTTATTTACAGAATCGAATCGGTCAAATTCTCTTATTAAAATTTGGAGAAAAGTTGACCTCGTGTTCGCATTTCTCCTGGTCAATGCAATCGGAGGCTTCATTATGTACTTGGGAATGTTTTGGATATTTCCGTACCACCGACGCTATATCTACGCGCATTTTCCAACAGATTGGCAAACAATGAACGTCAAAATCTGCATGTTAATTTGGGAAGCAATTTTTCTGGTTTACCAATGGATTGGATTTCTTACATGGTTGGCAATCAATTTACTTTATATTGTGACGATGACCACCGCGTTAAAGGAGTTGAAAAGGTACACAATTGTTATGATTCACCCTGTGCAATAAATCTAAAAATTACTTATAATTTTAGGCTTGAAATGAAGGAGCTACTTGACTCTTACCAAATTCTTCGATTGCTCCAGACATTCCAGAATTACGACTTTGGATTTTATGGAATTCCAGTCCTGAAGTTTGTCATCAGTACAATTTTCATCTTCTCAGTCGCAGCCTCCATCAAATTGGGCCATCGAGTGGATTTTCTTGTAATTGTGATGTTAAATTTTATTAGTATATTCGGAGCTGTCATTCTTGTGGTTGCGATCCCTCGGGTCGGACTTATTTACAAAATGTCCGAGGAATTAATCATTCGCATGAACTCATCAGTCAAATTCAAAACTAAAGATCAGCGTGCAAGAATATTGTGCTGTTCGCCGATAGGGGTCAAAGTGGGGTCATTCTACATCATTGAAAGGAAAACAACGCTAACATTTATGGGAATTATGCTAAGTGCTCTTGTCAATATTTTAGTGACACTTCATGACTACTAGGAAGATAATTTGACTACTTCCTTATTAGGTAAGCTCATACTGTCCAAACAAAAAAAAAGAAGAGGGAATTAGTATATTGTATAATATTTTATGTAATAATAATAAAAAAAGTTTTAATAAATGTTAATAAATGGTATTGTGGGTTGAAATTGTACTGTTTTTTTTTATATAAACGAACAAAAAATTCCGCCCCCAGGTGGGCTCGAACCACCAACCTTTCGGTTAACAGCCGAACGCGCTAGCCAATTGCGCCACGGAGGCCGGTTGAAAAGAGTACTGGAATTTTGTATATTCCTTACTATGTGGAGTAAACCACTGCTCCACGATGCACAACTGCACAATTCTCATTACACAACACAAGTACTGATTAGTAATTTTTATGGAAATCAGGTTGTATAATATAATCATTGCTATTTATTTTATTATGGTGATAAAATTGAGCCAGTTTAGAATTACAGTCAACTTTACGTGCGCGGATACCTTTGCTGGAAAAATTAGCAGATCTAAATTTGTATAAAATAATACTTAATTTTAATTCGTGTCCTTTCCGTTATCCGTCACAATTGCATTCGCGCAAACCGAATTTTATACGTATTTCTTATAACTTCAATTTATCTTTATTTTACGAAAAAATTAAATTATTTAGACTGCGAATTAGTTTTATTGGCGCGACTAAGAAAATATAAAACAAGTAGAATATTATGATTATCAAAAGTCTACACAAAGCCAACACAGTTTGATAGTACGGGGTTTCCGTCTAGAGCTCGCAACGGTCCGGTCCGGTCCGGTCCTAGGCAGGAACCGGAACCGGACCGAACAAGATTAGGACCAGACCGGGACCGACATTTCGGTCGAGTGGTAAGAACCGGACCGGACCGGGACCGACCTTGTCCAGTTCCGGTCAATTTTTCTCAATTTCTCCAGCCTTATAATACATTTCCTGTTCAGACGGGTGAGGAAATAGGAACTGACGAAAGCAATCGTAAAATTATACACAACTTAGCCAGAGGTAAACATTGTTTTGTGTCAAAATTCGGTCCAAGACCGGACCGGACCGTGGTTCCCACCGGTCCATCTGTTGCAACCGGGAGCTATACAGAAATTAGTTGGAGGTAAAAACTGTCATGCGCCGAAACTCGGTCCAGGACCGGACCGGACCGCGGTTCCCGGTCCGGTCCATAGGTCGGGACCGGACCGAACTTCACCGGTCCTAAAAATCCGAGACCGGACCGGGAGCGAACCGCGGTCCACGGTCCGGTCCGGTCCAGGACCGGGACCGTTGCGAGCTCTATATCCGTCCGATTTATGTTGAGACACGGATCAATTCCCTGTTCTAGTTTTTGTAGAAGGAAGGGTTTTCAGGGGACATCCTGGTTTCTAAACCCTTAAAATAATCGTTCTCACGTCTGAAAACGTTTTATAAGTTGCATAACATACTATAACTAAATCTTTTAGTTTTTGATTAAGTTTTAAACGTTTTACATTACATTTTTTGTGCCAGTGTATTACAATTACATTTTTACCCTTAGGCAAAACGAGTATACGTATTTTACACAGTTGTGGTTCAGTTACTTTTCACACCTGTACATTACAATACAATGTGTGTGGAAGGCAGGTATTTTACGGTGTGCTCCATAACTAATAACATACGTTAAAGCCAGGGACTGACAAACTGAGAATCGTACATGGCGGTTCACAATCATCCAGTCCACAAGTCACCAAGGTTTGATTATATGTTATAGTTACGTCTCGAACTCTGAGCGAAATAGAACCAGTTTTACCAACACGATCCGTGGTTACTTTTTGACCACCTTGTAAATATCAGATTAGTACTTAGCAATTTACATTGTACACACTTTCCTGGGTTTCCTTGGGACTCTTCAGTGCGAGGCATACGGCTCCAATGTCGGTTTTGTGCAAATATTATTTTGTAGTCTCAGAATTGAGTAGCCTGAGTTTTCATTTGCAAGGAAAAAATAGGAGAAACGATAATCTATTGAGTGACCTCACTGTCTACTTAGCTTTCTACTCCATGGATCACCTCAAAGATTTAAACGTACGTCAAAAAAATTCCAGGACAAAGAAACAAGACATTCGACGAACATAATTAATTTTTAGAAGTACTTTTTTGGAAATCACTTTCAATTTTTTTTCAGTTTAGGAAGACTTATTGTGACTTATTCACGGAGTACATGGGACTTGAGGGTTGGAACTTTCAAGATGAATTATATTGTGAATAACATCATTTCTCCATTTGGTCGTTCGCCACGTTCAAACAGTACTAACTGAATTCACTAGTGTCCGAATGAGTCAGCAATATAATTATTCACGGACTGAATTTTCAATGAATTGACAGCCCTGGTTTGGAAGAGCATAGAAACATAAACAATAGGTACTAATTGGATGGAATATGGTTCGATTCGTTCGATATTTCAAAATCCGTTCAAATTAAGTTAAACTGATGGTCAATAATTACTGCGCAAACACAATCATCCAATTAAAGATCACTTTTAATGGCGAAATTGTTTTGTTTTTTTTGAAAAAGTTTCGTAATAAACAAGAAAGCACGGTTGATTACTATACATGGCAATAAGCGCTTCAATCTTCTACCACCATACATTTAGTTAATATTGCGGAAGAAATTCCAGCAGAACACCTGTTGTTAAGGTTTAAATAGGAAAGTGTCTGAACCGGATGTCAACTGTTGCTGAACCAACAAACTTACTCGAAGCTATGAGCACCCTCTTGTGTATAACCGACTTTCGAAATAAATTAAGTGATACTTGTCAAAAATTGTGAACTCAAGAATCAATCTCAGCACGGTACTGTACTTTTATTCGAATATGTACTGATTAAACTTGTTTCCATTTAATGCCGAATACGCAATTTACCATGGCCGCTTGCTCAACGACGTTCTGATTCCACCCCAAACATTTACCGGTTGATCGATTTTTCAATGTCTTGTCTTTGAAATCCCATTGTTGGTTTAGTCCGCCATCACACTTGTTTAAATTTATCGGATCTCTCGGACCAGTGCCTCTGTCTTCCAAACATTTCCCAGTATCCTCGTGCACAATTGGTCCATCAATATTCACAGTCCATTGTTCATGCTTGCTCCATTGTTTAAACTGTCCACAATCTTGAAGAATATAAAGATCCGCACCTGAGCCCTCAAGTTGTCTCATCGTCAAGCAATCTGAATACATTCGACCCGGACTATCTTGCATGAGGAGTTTCCCAAATGCTACAGTTTTCAGTGCTGCCATCCAGAGGCAAATGGAACCAATAATTGAATTCATTCTTTATTTTGTGTTTTGATCTATAATGAAATCAAAGAACAAAACCATTAATTCGGGCACTTAAAGTCCATCGACCATCACCATTAGAAGTAGGCACAGACAACGTCAGTATCAGTAATTTTAGTCACACGCCTTGAACTTTTCCTGTCTATGTCGCATTTGACTCGCTAATTACCATTTTTCGAGTAAACTAAATATGTATTGCGAAAACCATTCAAATACTGTGAATATTTACCTTATTCAACATGATAGTGAGGCTGAAAAAAATTTAGGGCGATGAAGTATGACTTACATTTAGGAACGGCCTGTCATGTAAAAATTATGTTATTCGCTAGCTCGGTGTGCTAAAATCCTTGTTATGATGTTCAAACTACTTCCAAGAAAGAACTTCCGGGAACAAATCTACATGTGTCGTAGTGCAGGAGCCACAACAGTAGGTAAATAGCGTTCCAGATATTTCGTACGACACATATTTCATTTCTCGATGACTAACCCGGAAGTAATATCTTTAACCTTATTTAGGGAATACTTGAAACAAAAATATAGCAAAATGTATAACTTGTCACGTTGGGCACGGGAAAAGCGTTTTGTCTGTAAAATGCATGTCTCGTTTTTTTAAGGATTTTAATGATGGTTTCTAGAGATGATTAATAAGTTTATGTGATTCCCTTTTACAGAAACCAAACATTGATTGAGTCATAAAATGCGTATACGTGCCAAATTGTAAAAAATTGAATGTCAGTTTATTTGCTTGCTTTTAGGCGACGATATCGAAAGCAAACCATAAGACAAGATAATTATACGTTTTTGCAAAGAGCTATTAAATTGGGCTATTTGTTGACGTTATTAACGAATAGGGCTTACTACAATTATCGGATAACATCCTACTTGCGCCTACTTGCCTCAATTCTGACCATTTTAATATTTGATTGCCATGATTTCGTTAACAATCCCTTGAAAGATTACATATTTTAATAACAGAAACATGGTTGATAACCCAGACTCCACATGGAAATATTTTATGTCAACATGAAGCCTTCATTTATAATTCTTCGTAAAATTTATGTCTTCTGCAGATGATAAGGCAAGGCTCCTTGTCCTAAGCGATACAGTACCCGTAAGAACACTTAAGTTGAGCGAAGGATGACAATGAGTGGTTTGGATGGGTAACCATTCGAGCTCTCGTTGAGTGTGACTTGCCGAATCGTAGTTCGGCTCTGTGCGTCTAGAGGTCCCTTCTCTAGCAGTACGGGATTACGTCCAATGCAAGACTCGTCTGGTAGAATCATTAGCAAAATGGACGCGGTGGGTATCGGATGGGAATTGCATTGGCCTCACAGAGCTACCTTCTCTGTGAGATGTGGGTGATTTAAGGACCATCGTAAGGCGGGTTTCATTCCAGCAGCCAAATAAAAAAAAAAAAAGAGCGACACGAAATTGATGTGTATGAATTAGGAGGATAGAAAGGGCCCTTCGAGAAGTTCTGGAATATGCAATAACAGTCCAATGACTACTACAACAGTTATAAAATAATTAGGCTTTTTTTAGGTGATACATATTAGTGTTCAGTTGTCTGTCTTGCAAACGCTATTCCAGATTCCAAAATTTGAAGGCCGCAGGAACATTACATTATGCGGGAAACTTGTTGGATTACATGAAAGTACAGGTGGATTATTCAGACAACTCCACTCTAAACTTTTTGACATCGTCATCCTAATCCTAACCATCACGGCCAGCTTGCGGCGTGACTGTTCGCAATGGTTCAGTGAAGAAACTTTCTTTCAGGTTGTCACCACATGTAATTGTGAAAACTTGTTCGATTTAAACTTCTTTGTAATGCGGTTCCTCGTACATAACGTCATATCCGAAATATGAAGCCAGAAACTGAAAATATCAACTTTCTCCAAAGAACATCGCACGAACCATGCGGTAAATAGTTTGCCAAATCAATTTGCACAGATTTTTGATATGTCGAACTCCTGAAACTTTTTTGAGAAGGTTCTACTCCAAAAAGTCCAGCACATATCACCCGTGCATTTTTAACAGCGAAACAAGTTGACTTTGAGCAGTACCAGATGGGCATAGCCTGTCACGCCAGCTGTAGCAAAATCGGTCCCCTCATTATTTCTTTCGACGGTCAGCAGCCGTCGGGAGAATGTGTAGTAATTTATACCTGTGTTGCCTGATAGTTGATTTTGATACCGTATTCAGTTACGCTTTGCTGGTCAGATTTTGTGACACGACAGTTGGTTGAATCATTAATGCAATTTTCTAAAGGTTGCAAAATGCTTTGAACCAAGAGTACAGTGAAAAATTCTGTCCTTCCAGATTCTGTTTGACGCATTGCGCCTTGATGTGGCTTCAATGCATGCATAAACATGAAACGAACTGATGAAACAACTTTTTTAATTTGTTTTCCAGATGCATAGATATTCATGCAAAGCTTATACGTTACATGTGTCACCGCTTGCGATTTGGGACATTCACATGTCGTGGTCGAGGAAGAATCACACGAATCTCTAACACAGCGGGCGACATCCTACAGAAAAACCACAATAAATTACGGTTTTGCCCTCGCAATCTAAACGGCCAAAGACCTTACCGGGATTCTGACTTCGGAAGACATTATTCTTGGAACTGCAAAGTATTTCTGGATTCTGGAACAATAATAAATTATATAACTCTAATTGACGTCGTTGTCGTAATATGTCTCCACGGGCAGTCCATTTACCATTTCGCGAGGATGATGGTTCGATCCCTCGAGCAAACAGCGTAGTCGGTTCTCTTAAAGATTCTAGACCTGCACAGGCGGAAAAACTCGAATTACGTAAAAAGTACACGGCGATGTTTGGACATACCTTACGGCGAATATCATTTGTCCGTTGTCCTCATGCTTTCAATTCATCATTTCTGAATTGAACTGAACTGAACTACAGAAACTACTAAATATGTGATGTTGTCAGAGATTTCTTTTTTCTTAAAAGACTACCATTCTCTTGAGTTTTGATCTGCTTGTCTTTTTTCTTGTTTAGGAAATAAAAATAGAAGTTTTGGATTGGATTGGATTTTCATTTATGAAAGTCAACAACTCTGTGGACCCAGAGGCCACACTAATGTGTAGAATACCTCAAGACATAAAAGTGTAATTGTTACATAGCCTCGTAAGTATTATTGGAATGCAAATATTTAAATGAACGACGCATGAGTATCTTGTTGATCAACCTACTCTCGAAAATTACTTTATGCAAATATTGCACAGTCGGAAACGGAGATTACTTCCTTCCGAGAATTATTGTCTTTAAAGTCCTTATTTAGTGGTGGTACTACGTAATTGTTCTCGGTGAAGTAATTGGATATTGGCTAGGAGCAGCCCGGAATTCAATCACCGGAACATGTTCTCGCGTACTCAGCAAGATTGTATTCGTTCTGGAACCATTCTTTCGTCCACATTTATTCAAGGCCTTAGTACTTAGTGCGAAAAGTTCGGAATCCGTGCATCAGTTCTAGCAAAATCTTGTCGGCTGGAATCTACGCAGTTTTTGAAAGAATTAACCGGATTCCAAAACTGAGATTTCTATTTCCTTAGTAATTCTTCACTATCCGCCACATAACGTTAAAGCGACCCCTAGCTGCTTCGATACGCTGAGGTTGGATCCGAATCACGATGTATTGTGGCAGTTTTATACATGTGTTCCTCTATTGTACCGTATCTCGTGTATTAATTGTCGCAATAGAGAAATGCGCAGATACTTAACACGAAACGACAGAATACGTATATAGCTATTTATACACTTTTACAAAAACTGGTTTCGACTTAAAGTCGTAATAGTGAAAATACAGTTTATTCTTAGAGCCAAGTCGAAACAAGTTTGAAGTTCGACTTCTCTAGAATTTCCTGCATATGTATTGTAAATCTTGACCGTGTTGATTTGATGGATGGGTAGGCGGACCAGAGTTTGGCACATATTTGTATTACGTATTACATTTTACATACGACCGCAACGTGGTGCAATATTTTCTGGAAGGAAGTTGGGGCACTTCAGTATTCCAGGACTCCAGAATCCCGGAGAGCCAGAAAGCATGGGGATTCTGTGACCAGTCACACGATTCTCTCATCGATTGAGTCTCGAGAGTTAGATCTTGTGCAAAAATCTTTTTGTGTCTAGTACGACTTGAAGATTGGGAAGAGGCGGTACACTTCTCCAGGTTATTTCATTACAATCGCGTATTTCACTCCAGACACTCCCGCCACTGACCCCAAATCCCGAATTCTCGTGTATTTTTCACTTTCTTGTGTAAATACGGAGAAAACCTTCGCTTGATTTTTTATTCAGTTTACGGTTATAACGAAGCCGCAGGGGTCCACATGTGCTAGATTTCAATTTATGTTGCACTCACATTTCACGTAACAGTCGATTTGAATCCCCTGTGGTTTTGAAAGTTCTACACAAGGGATTAATATGGAAATAAATTGGATTTCTTACGACACGAACGTTGAAGTTTTCATCGCTCTCAGGTCAGTCAAGCTAAAGCGTACCACAACAATAGTTTTCAAGACAAGGAAACTACTTTTCATATAAAACTCAGACGTAACAAGGAACGTTCGTCATTTCGTATGTTCTGGTCACGTATATACGGGTATAGTTGGCAATTAAATTATTTACATATAAGTACTGCCTTGAGTCATAGTACTATGTACCAGTGGACATTAAATAATCACTTTTTAAAGGTTTCGCCGGAATACACCCGAGTATTCCAGGGAAACCTTTTGTTAAAATTTTGGTGGATTGTGTAGGTATATGTAGATATGATTTGAATGTTTCATAAATTTGCATTATTAGAGATATTTTTCTACAAATCGACCGTACTTGTGGGCGGTAGAGTCACTTGACGTGAGCTCACGGTTTATATTTGATTGGATTTGGTTTCTACATGATAAGTTGTTTGCCTGTGAGCTCTACATAAGTTATAAGTTATAGGTAAGGAAATAAAGACGGTTCCAAAGAAATTTGAAGTGTTCGCTAACAAGATCCTTACATATTAGTCGAACAGTCGAACTTTCTTTGTAGAAGTGCTTTACGAGTCACAATACGAATCCTCATTAATTGGTTCTAAGAAAAGGCTTAGTTTGAAAAACGGGGATAAAGTATTAAATTGTAGAGTTTCTCGAAGATTTTGATGTTCTTGTTTGTACGTAAATAAGCAATTAACATTCTTGAGTATAGTTTCGAAAGAATTGGTTAACTTAGAAATAATTCGGTAACTTTGGAGGCAGAAGAACCCCGTTCGAATATTTCGAATCTATTTTTGAAAACATTTCACCCAGACAAAACACGGTAATCGTGTTTTGTCTGTTTTGATAATTTCTTCCACACAAACACATTAAACTCTCCTGGCAATCGTAGGCAGTAAATCCAACGGAGGGGGCACAAACCTTATGAAAAAGTGTACGCCTTAATAAATCGCTGTGATGTTTATATGTTGTTGCAGGAGAGCATGTAGGTGAAAGCGAGTGAAAGCGAAAGTGAAAGTCGATACGGCGTAGACCAACGACATACCGACCTATGTATTTTTAGCGGCCGAACGGCTTGACATTTGAGGATAGAACTTTCACGAAAGTTGTTCAGGATGACTGGTTACAATACGAAAATCCCATAAAGTTTGTGCCTCCTCTTTTCCTGAACATATTTCACTATTAAGGGCGAGACAAAATACGCACGTCTTATTGTCACCTCAGCTTGAGAAGTTGAAAGTCATCTCTTAATGTGTTTTATCTTTCACTGAAACGTGCGGAAGCGTAAATTGTGTAAGAGAAATGAACAATGGTGTTACCTCTGACGAAGGGAGGGAATCAATTTATTCAGCTTGATCTCTGTCTAACAACTGACATCGCCTTATAGACCTGATCCGTAAGAGCATAATATAGTACAATAGTTTCATTTCAGACGTCATTACAGCGGTACGCATCGGACCGTCAGCGTATCTTGCAAATTATATGTGCAAGTACAACCGTCCTGAACATTTCAAACATTACATCTCTTCTGAAAAATCCAATTTGGGGTAAAAGAAAGTCGGAATAAACTACTGTGGTATACTTTGTAGACTTCTTAGGAAGAAAGTAAAAATTCAATCCTCGTCCTCGTTAAGTCAAACTGATACCATTCTTAGGGACTGTTCAAGTATTACGTCTCCCGTTAGGGTGGGTGGGGGGGTACAAGAAATCTCATTTTGCCTCACCA
>JAQFYE010002794.1:0-16999 GCA_034694305.1 Protaphorura glebata
AGGACACCTGGTTTGACCTATCTGAATGGTTTTTGGATCGATTGGTTTTTATCATCGGAATAGGTTTACTTGTTAGATAAAACCCGTCTTAAATTCGGATTTAATACGTCTTAGGAGTTATTACACTTTCGAGCAGACTGCCCAAGTAATGTGGACAGACTTGTATTTATTTCTCCTTTTGACACTGACAGAATAAGACGTACGTCTGGCAAAACCGCCCCCCTAGGCCTTGAAGCTTTAAGCCAGCTAAGCTGTGTCTTCAAATGCCAATGCATGTGTTTGATAGAATCCGGACGATTAGCCGACTCGACCGACTATTTTTGGTTAGCCGTATCCCAGACCTTTCGCTTTGTCCTCAAATTCCAGCACTCTCCTTACATTTGAAAATTGTTTCACAAGACACTCACTCACCAAGTCGCCAGTCACTCACTGAAATTCTCGAGAGATAGTTCAGTTTCTTTATTTTCACAAAAAGCTCTACGATGAATAAAGTTTTCAATTTCTCAATCACAATTATGGTTCATGACTATTAGGACACCGTTTTTATCATCTAATTATTTTGTGCTAAAATTAGACACCGATTCTTTCACTAGATTTGGACAAACGTGTTTTATACGATTATAGTTGTTAGTGTTACTGTTCTCGTTAGTTCTCGTTAGAAAATTCTCTCCGCACTTGGGTCTTGCCGCCGTATACGGTATATGGAATCTTTATTTCTGTACATTATTTTTGAATTATTCTGTCTGCCATCTGCGGCCAGCATTTAAAAATAATATTTAATATTTGTTAAGTTCTTTGTCGAAGGACCACCAGTTTTTTAAAATCCCACATTATTAGAACGAGATCCATATCCAAATTGATTCAAGACTTTAAGTCCATGGACGCCGTCCTCTAGACGGCTTATGAAATTCTAACGTCCTTCTGCCTGTCTGTCTGTACGTCTAACACGCGCTTCTCACTGCTGCCCCATCTGCCACACCAAAACTACCGTTTTTCACTTATAGAACAGAGTCGGCAGCACTTCAGAAGTGCTCAGTGTATGCAGTTGGATATATTCAAGAGATTATTTAGTATTAAAATAAACTAATACAATTCCAACATTTTTGTGACTAACAATGGAATTACTTGAGGTGGTTCCATGAGTTTGCTCCCAAATTCTTCGGGAATGATTTTTTTGCAACCCTGACCCTCATAATAGATAAGAGCTGGGCGATCTTGAAGATCCGTTTCTTCGTGCGCGCGCCAGTCATCTGTCGAGGTCACCAGCCGTGCCCATAATGTACGTGTTGGATAAAAAGAAAAACCCTCTCGGGTTCGACGCCTCTGCAGCACATACCCAAAATACCAAGTTAATTTTGAGGCGTCGGAGTCGAGAGGGTTTTTCTTTTTATCCAACACGTACATTATGGGCACGGCTGGTGACCTTCACAGGTGACTGGCGCGCGCACGAAGAAACGGATCTTCAAGATCGCCCAGCTCTTATCTATTATGAGTGTCAGGATTGCAAAAAATCATTCCCGAGGAATTTGGATGCAAACTCATGGAACCACCTCAAGTGGTTCCATTGTAAGTGCATTTTTATTTCAACTTTTGGGTTTTATGAGAAAAAATACATTATTTTGAATGGGAAGGTGTCCCACATCTACTGATAAACCACGTCCGTATCACGGGCTACCTGCGAGTTTGAAATAGTTTTGAGAATTGTACGGTGTAGGGATTCATTAGTCCGAATAGTGGATACATTCTGTCTCGAATTTTGATATCTTTTATAGAAATGAGAGACTAAAGCGGAACAATAACTTTAAGTTTTTATAAAGTTAATTGTGAAGTAATCGTAACGACGATATCACGTAGTAGTTGCACTACTTGCAATGCAATCTACTTTCCAACCGTATGAGAAGAAGGGTTATGTTAGGTTTGCAGTGAAAAGCGACTGCACACATGAAGTAGAAATATACGTAGTGTAAAAATTTGCTTGTCATTTGATATGCAATATATATGATTATAACGCAACTAATATAAAAAAAAGCTAAATTTTACATTCAAAATACTTTTACAAATAGGCTGTCCCTGGCTGCAACCAAGATCAACATGAACGGAAATTTTGAAACCTTATCTGCGGCAGAAGTTGTTTGGAAGCACGTCTCCACATTAAGCATTACGATGTAAGTTTTATTGTAATTGTTACAACTGTACAGAGCTATTCAGATTTATTGTAAACAGTTAGCTATGCCTATATCTCGCGCAGGTTGAATCAAAAAATGTCGAATTATTTCGTGGTGTATCCTTGGATAGTTTGGAACTCATAAGAATTTTTGCACATTTTTTGCATTCCTTCATGCAGGTGAAAGATTTCGCGGAATGTGAAATGTTAAATAATCAAATTATAAAAAATTATTTACGCACCCCTGAGCCCAATTCGTCAATAGCTAATGGGTGTTGTCATATAAAGTTTATTTGATAGTCTCACATTTGAATCGGGAGCATTTTTTGTTATATTTCTTAAGGCACTTTGTAAAAACCAAAGAAATTATTTCAGCAGAACCATTTTGCCGTTTCTCTAAGCGCTTTGTCATTTAAGCTGTTGACAATAGAGAACAAGAAAAAAATCAACTTGATAGCATTGGTGGATTGGAAGGATGATGTTAGTGTCAAATTGTAATTTCAGTTTGCTGGAAAGAAACAAAGTACTCTGCCTGGCCCGCAGACAAAAAGAGCTGCAATGTAAAATCGCAGAAATGGAAGAAAACGTCAATCAATGCCTCGCCGTTATTCAAAAAAATAAAATAAATTCTGACAGACATAGGTTCGAAATATACAATGAGTTCCGCGACTTTCAGGTAATAATTTAATATTTATCTTCTATAATAATAAATAATTATGACAAATTCCTTAGAGGCATGCCACAATCAGAGAGGTGCTGATTCTGACAGGCTGTCTTTATAAACAGGGCGGTGCAAAAGTAACCGTAGTAGTCTCGAAATTCAGAAATAGCCATTTTGTTCAGAAAGCGATTATGAAAGTTTTGAATTATAGCGTCAGGTTAGCACGTATAGCGTTAAATTTTTTGGTGACACTTGGCGACATTTTAAGGTCAACTGCATCAAGAATTCTTTGGTCAGTCATTGTTAAGCCGCCATTTATGATTCTTAAGTTTTGATAAATAAATCATTTCCCGTCGTTTTCCAGCATTTCTCGTCTGACCTACACCTGCATTTCCCGATTAACCTACCCCGGCATTTCCCGTCCTTTCCCGGCATTTCCCATCTGACCTATACCCCCGGCTAATCTCGTCCTTTCTCGGCACTCCTCGTCTATACTACCCCGCCCAATCTCGTCCTTCCACGGCATTTCCCGTCTGACCTACCCCGGCATTTGCCGCCCTTTCTCGGCAAATCCCGTCTGACTATTTTTTACGTAACCAAACTTTTTGGAAACAGAAAAATAGAAAATAACATGAACTACGAAGGCATTTTTATTTATCAAAATTCAAAATGGCGGCTTAAAAATGGCTGACCAATAAAAATTTCGATGCGGTTGACCTTAGGATGTCCCCACGTGTCTTAAAGCCCGATAGGAGAATGTTTAGAATTTTCAAAATGGCGACCAATATGGCGTTTCCGCAAAAAAAAAATATTTTCCCCATAGTCCCCAAGAGTTCGAGTACAGAACAAATTATTCAGACAAAGCCTGACCGTTGGATCCATAAGCTCAAGTTTAACAAAATTTAAAATGAAAATCAAAAAATTAGGAATTTAAAAAAAAATTAAAAAGAATTTAAATTTTGAAAGAATTTCTTTTGATATTTTTATATTTTTTGACTCTTAAAAATTCTATTTTTTTTAATCCAAAATTTTTATTTTCTTTAGTTTCATTTTTTATTAGCTATTCAAGTTTCTCAATTTATTTCTTCAAATTTTATTTAACTGGAGCATAGGGATCCATTTGCCAAACACTGTCGTTGAAGAATTTGTTATGTATGCTTTCTGAACATAATAGCTGATTCGTAATTTCGAAACTCAAAATATGAAAGATTTTATTTCGGGTCTACGGTTATTTTCGCACGACCCTGTAGTTGTGGTAATGTAAAGAGTGGAATACAATGAGGCAAGATTTCTAAATTTTGTCTTACCTGGACCTAACCTAAGTTTTTGACACATTCTTAGCAGGTTGACGCAATACAGGGATTGTTTCGAACAAAAATTGGGCACGCAATTGAGATTCCTGAAGGAAGTTGTTCAGAGCATATAAATACGCCGCCTTCAGCGGTCTACGCAACAAACCCGAGCCGAACACTTTTGTCAGGTTTTTCTTCAAGCCTGAAACCTTACCAGGTAAAAAACCATATGCGAATACATAATGGTGGAAATCATATGATGACAGAAACATCTACAATCACAACAATATTTTAGCCCTGTTTTGTTTCCACCATAACCACCCGTGCGAAGTTAAATAAATAGTAACAGGAAGAGAAAAAAAAGAAAGAAACTCACACAACAACATAATTACATATACAAACTCTCATCCAGGCCAATCTCAGAAGGCAAAGTTCCAAAAACAGCGGCAACGTTCCCTCGTTGAACCGCAATGCTTATTCTTTGAATGAGATAAGCAACAATACATGTATAATCAAATGACTGATACTTAACAGGTGGATGCTGTACAAAATCTACTGAAGGCTTTGTCTCAAGCAGACTTCAACTCCAATGCGACAAATGAGAGTCCTGGTCAAATCTCTGGATATTATACTGGTCGCATTTTAGCAAATGATATGGGATCTGGAAAATCGGCTATTGTAAGGAAATTAAACTCACGGTATATACAACTACTGGTCATCTCAAAATATTCTGCTGCTGGGTTTTACTTACTTGTTTATCATTCGCCAGTTAAATTACTATATAACGTAAACCACATAGCATTTTCTTCATAACAACGATCGGTAACCAGGAGAATCGCAGCCGCCCATTATTCAGAGATGACCAGTAGTAAACCCGTGACTCCCATGCTAGACATTGACAATGACACTTGACCCGTGTTTGACTCAACAAAGTAGTGAACGCAACATTACCAAAATTTTTACCAAAAACCTGTCGTAAATGGTTAGAGTCCGTTGTCCATGTGAGTGAGTGCGTAAGAGAAATAAAGCCACGTCTAATTCGATCACGTCTCTATGAGGACAGTGGGGTTCTATTATATAGGTCGGTGATCTATAGGCATCTACATAGATCAGATGCAGATAATAACGGCGGGAGTTTAAGGTTCATTCGAAGAGTTAGGGTGAATGATTAGACGTAGGCCTGCATGGGTTTATGACGGCGCTCAAGTCTTGCGACTCGATCAGTGGTTTAATTAATAAACACAACCGGTTTATGTACAGATTGAGCGAGTAAAGTATCCATGAGTAAATAGAGTCAGCTAAATAATATTGTTAGAAGATGTGACAAACATCCTATGTGCGGACCTTGCACAGAACATAGTATACTTACGTAAGCTAACGCTTCCCACCAAAACGAAAACTTTCGTCCCGACGTCTGGTATTAATTAAATAAAATCAAAATTAAATTACATAGAAATACTTTGCAAAAAAATTGATAAGGTTAAAAAAATTGACTTAATAAATAACATGATTTGACATGTGCACAGGTTAGCTTTGGTTAGGTCGATCCTAACTCGCGGCATTTGGTTGGAATGACGGTACGAAGTTGAATGGGCATATTGTATAAACATTTTTGAAGTATTGGCTTTGACTAAATGTCGTTCCATAACTCATGACCGTGAGTCATTTGCTTGTTATGTTGTCTTACATGAGCAATAACATCGGATAACGGAAGGTCGACTGATCATTTCTTCAACGTATCAATTGTGTATTTAGTTATTCTAATTAGGGTAGGAAAAGCGTTTATTTATTCTTCGGTTTATTAGATAATTTCTAATGGAAATCGATAGTGCGCTAGAATATGTTGTGTCCGGTGATGAGGCAAATTCCAGTTAAATACAATTAAGATAGGATAAATTGTGAGTTTTGGCAGAACTTCTAGTTGTGTTATACGGAGAATACAACCGGGCATGGAAATCAGCCATGGCGTTGAAAGGCATACTTTTCAAGAAGTATTGTGGTTGTAGTCGTCATAAATTTAATAACTAGAGAATAGTATTATTCGCAGTGTTAAAAAATTAACTTCAGAAGACTATGCGTTCCCACCCACTATCGGTCAATGTAATGTTAGAAAGTGCTCACTAACTTATTCGAGTTTATCAAACATGGACCAAGAATGTCATAGTTGTTTCCGTTTGTGAATAATGTTTTTATTGAGTAATCGGTACTGGTTTACTATTTGTAACTTCACTATTTATGCTACGTAATAAATAATGTAATTTGAATGATATGTCTCTGCAAGACGTGTCATTCATGTATTTGGATATGAGTTTAATACAGGAGGGCCCAGATCTATGTGGACAGTTTATGCACGCCTATATCTCAAAAAGTTTGGGTTAGAAAATTTTGAAAAAAATTGCCGGAAAAAGTCATAATTTTTTCAGATTTCTTGCACTCAATCTTAATGGCCAAAATGGCCGCGCGAGGTGAAATACTAGTAAGAACTTATCCCGGAGAATGTTTACCATTTCGGATCATAATAAAAAAGTCAAAGGGGCACGGAATTAAAAAAAAATTGGTGGAAGGTGAAATATTTTTAACTGTATCGGATTAAGCAGAAATCGCAAAACTGTGGGTCTTTCTTCACCGAAGCTTCAGCGTCCAAGTAAATCGAGGAAAGATTCTCGATTCTTTCATCAATTTTGAGTCGTCGCCCTATTG
The DNA here is from genome assembly GCA_034694305.1 of Protaphorura glebata. Taxonomy (NCBI): domain Eukaryota; kingdom Metazoa; phylum Arthropoda; class Collembola; order Poduromorpha; family Onychiuridae; genus Protaphorura; species Protaphorura glebata. Next base: position 6,818 of record JAQFYE010002794.1, read on the forward strand.
AATAAAGAGCGACGACTCTGGACGGCTTCGAAAAAGTTTTTTTATAGTGTTTAAACTTCCCTGGCCATTTTGACCGACATGACTGAATTCAAAAAATCTGTGAATATTATCACTGGTCTTAACTTGTCCAAGGATATGGCCAGAGTTTTTTCAAAATTCTATCGGTCAAACTGCGAGAGATTTAGGCTTTCGTAAACTGTCTACATAGTTATGGACACCCCTGTAGTAAGCCCTTTAATATTTTCCGGGAAAGGTTCTTGGACTATGGGAAGAATGGAACCGAGCGCACGAGCCAACCACCATGATGATTTTGTGTCCGAAAACAGCGATAGAAAATTGGAGGATGGAGATGAACAAGTGGCTACCTCATCTATACCATAACTATATTTTTATTCTGGACGGAGCTGTTCAAAAATCTAGTGTGGACAAATTCGTCGCAAATTGGTTCGACAAAAATGGAGTTCTTGTAATGTCCTACGAGAAATGGAGGACATGTGTCTCGATGACACAATCGAAGACGCCATCGCCGATAATATTACGCTTATTATTGGATCCTGGGCCCGGAATAGTAACATTTGATGAAGGGCATGTTCTTCGTAATCCCAACACAAATTTATTCAATGCTGTTAAAAAAATCGTTTCAAGACGAAGAATTTTGGTAACCGGTAAGTCTAGCTTTCCCGCAGTAAAGTTTGGTACCATCCAAACACATCTTAGACTACTTTAACGCAACGCATCTTGATGTGAATACGCTTCAAAAATCGACCAAATACTCGTTCACCAAATGACAGCGAGAAATTTCAAAAACGTTTTTTATTTTCGAAAATTTTTGGAATAACGATTTTAACATTAGTTGGCATGTGATAAAGAGCGTTCATGCTTTTGGGTTCAATTTGAGACCCGGTTTGGTCGGTTGTTTACTAACATTACCGGTAGATCGTGGTTACCAAAAACTCCAAATTTTTATTTTTTATCTTTCCGTGGGCAGGATAACGTACGGATCGGACGTATTAAGCAGCGAAAACGTAACCAAATATATGGCGTCAGCCTCCGAGCTTCATCGGAATGAACCTGTCCGTCCCACGACAACCTCAAAGATTAGCATTCAAAGATTGCAAAAAATTTAGCCTGGTGTAATCAAAATTATTATATATTTTCAGGGACGCCTATGCATAACTCAATTCAGGATTTGCATAGCATTTCTTCCCTTGTGGACCCGGGCGTGACAAAGCTTTGGAAATTCAAGCACAGAACACAGAAATATATTCAAGAAGGATTTGTGCCTGGAGCGTCATCCCCAAGTCGTCAAGCAATGCTCCACCGCAGTTCAGAGTTTCAGGAACACTTGCGCAACATAATACGTTGTAAGCGCCCACTCGACCTTGAGCTTCCATTTCGAGAAGATTGGGTTATTGTTCTTAAATTATCCGATTCGCAAATGAAACTATACAATATGTATATGGATTCGATTTTCTCTTCTGAGTCGTTTCAGCTGCTCGAAAATGGTCCACTTTCAGTGAACTTGATTGTCTCCAAATTAGTGACGCACCCAGATTTAATTTGTGAGCCAACAAATCCCGGGAAACTAAACTTATCCTGGGCAGCGTCATTTAAGGAAAGCTTCGAAAGTGGAGTCTTGCGTACAGGAGCAAAATTGAACTTTGTAATATCAATAATTAAGCTTGTTATTAGAGCTGGACAGAAAGTTATTATTTTCTCAGAATACATTGAGACACTAGATCTGGTCGAAGATTTCATGAGGCGAGAGTGCAGACATGTTGACTATAGAAGAATGGATGGTCAAACTAGCCCCTCCAAAAGAAAGGAAGCTGCAGAAAGTTTTAACAAAACTGAAAGTGTTAAAGTATTCTTATCATCAAATGTGGGCTCCGAAGCTATTAACTTGCACGGTGCGGACGTAACAATACTGATTGACGTCAACTGGGCACCTGCTGTAGATAACCAAGCGAGTAAAAGAAATTGGAGGTAAGACGAATTTTTTTGGCAACATATCAATTAGTTGACGGGCTGTCGCATATGGCAGGCCTTTTGAAAAGTGTTAACGTAAATTCCGATTAGAACGTGGGCCCCTAATGGAACGCTGGGTTCAAATAAAGCGCGGGACATGAGGGCGAATTTGGAAATAGAGCGCAGGTCCGAATTCAACGCGGGCCCCCCAAATAGAGCGCATGTGAAGAATTGAATCGTTCAGCTTACGCGCTCTGCAGCCCAAGATTTCATTCATTTTGTTTGTACTATGTACAATATTTCTGTGGAAGGCATTGTCGGAAGCATTATCGATTCTACGACAAGAAACTAGTTTTCGGTTTTTTGGATTTTGGATTTGTTGATTGTTTGTAAAACTACATTGACAATATACAGTAGCAACTGTTGCAGATTCCAGCGCATAAAATTTCTAAACACACTCTTCAAATTGTTATTGCCCAGTAATGGAATAAACTGTTTTCCACGTGATTCTGTTTTCTGTAATTCATGGTGACATCCGGTTAAGAAAACTTCTTATTGAAAACCGGTCAATGCGAGCGGTATATAAATTATATCACTACATTTAAAAATGTCAGTATTTCATAACGTAGTATATCGGCAGGTAGTTTGCTACACTGATTTCACATGATGCTCAGAATTAATCAACATCTAAATAGCAACAGAAATTATAGTTCTGCTGTCCAATCGGTTCGAACGGCTACGAAAGTTCAAACTAGTACAATTTGGTATAACAGAAAACATAATTTAAAAATTAACCAAAATGGTCTACCCCAGTCGCCTCTCCTGTTTCTTTCTCTCTCTACCTCTCTCTTCCCTCCTTCTTTTTCCTCCCACTTTTCTCTAACTCTTCTCTGTCTCTTCTCCCACATTTCTCCCTCCAACCTCTTCACTCTACTATTTCTGCAATCTATTTTCCATACTCTACCTCCAATATCTCTTCACTCTCTTCTCTCTTTTCTCATAGTACGGTCCACATTATTAGGTAGCGCTTGCTAGGTTTATTTATTAACTATGGTGATATAAACTGATTATTTACAGGCACGGACAAAACCATTCTACAACTGTCTATAGACTAATAGCAGAAAATACTCTGGATGACTATAAATTGGATTTGCAAATATCGAAGCAACGATTAAGCGACCATTTAGTTGATAAAATGGAGTTTGTATCTTCTTCAAGCACTTCTTCGCAAACTGTATTTGAGTTTCTGGAATCTCAGCGTACAACTACAAAGCATAATCGAGTTAAATCAGGAAGATATGCTTTCCTGCAAGAACTTGATTTCGGAGAAGTAATTCCTTATGTTAAGGTAAAGAATTTCTAACCTACCTAAACGTTGATGTCAAGAGAAAAAATACAGTTCCGTACTGTTTTTGCTTCGTACGCATTATTATTACGTATAAATATTAGGAGTTGCTAACTTATTAAATAATAAATAATAAAAATAAACTGAAATATTAATTGAAAATGTCACACATTTCAGGGTGCCATTAAGATGCAAGACCTAATCTCCAATTCAAGATTCAATTTCCGCTCAAAGACGAACGCTGCCTCCTCAATTGGAGCGGTAGTTAACTGAATTCCAAAGGTGAGTTATTAGCCACAGCCCCAAACACATTTAGTATAAAACTATTTTGTAGTATACATTTTTACGATAAACCGATACCGATAAATTTTTGTTATTCTTTCAGTGTTCCTGTCCAACTTGTTTGTTGCGTCAACCAATACTTTTGGACATACACGTTATGCGATTATCTAATTGTGAGTAAAATCGACTGAAGATTCCCTCACGAAAAAAATTGCAATAAGATATGTCTAAAACTGGTTTTTGTAAGTTTAATAAAGCCGAAAATTCCAATAAAATGCTACCCTATATATAATTTTTATAATTTTAATTTAATGGTATTGATCATTTAGTGGCTACGACATATAGTTGATTCACAATTGTCGCATTTCCAACTCTCCTCAACTAAATATCTGTCAAAACGAAGGGCTTGTAATCAATATTAATATACACCGAAATTATAAAATCCAAGATCGTTCGCAAAAAGTCCCAACCCGAAATTCCATGGGTTGCGAGGACGCGGATATCTTCAATTCCAATTGGGAATTCCGCGTAACCACAACGGAAATTATACTCACAATGGGCAGTAAACGCGTGCTCGCAACCCTTGAAATTTGTGGTTTTGGCTTGTTCCGTGTGATCTTTATTTTGTTTCGTATGCTGAACAAGGTTGATTATGTGTATGCCTCACCTCAGCCGACAGGCCCGCACCCTTGGCCGCCCAACCGTCGTGTCCCGTGAGTTCACCTGGCCGTCCAGTCGTGAGTTTACGTCGCAGCTCTTGCGTTTCACAGGCCGCTGAGCCGTACCAGCCAGCCCTTATCTATTAGCCCCATATTTATCTTATGAATTAGTCTAATGGGATATTCATTTTTTTAATTTTGAGTTATGAATTACTCCTTGGGGATAATTCTCTCTTTTGACTTAAAAATTAGTCCCTGGAGATATTCGTTTTCTATATTTTGAATTATTTATTGGTCTCTGGGGATATTCATTTTCTGTATTTTGAATTAAAAATAATCACTTTCTATATTTTGTGTTAAGAATTAGTCTCTGGGGATATTAAATTTCTGTATTTGGACATAAGAATTAATCTCGTGGGATATTCATTTACTATATTCTGACTTAAAAATTAGTCTCTGGGGATACTCATTTTCTATATTTAACTCAAAAATTAGTCGCTAAGGATATCCATTTTCTATATTTTGACTTAAAAATTTAGTCTCTGGAGGTATCCATTCTCTGTTTTTGGACATTAGAATTAGTCTCGTGGGATATTCATTTACTATATTCTCACTTAAGAATTAGTCTCTGGGGATATTCATTTTCTGTATTTTGACTTAAAAATTAGTCCCTGGGGATATTCATTTTCTCGATTTTGACTTATCGATTTGTCTCTGGTGATATTCATTTTCTATATTTATCTTAAGAACTAGTCTCAGGAGATATTCATTTTTTGTATTTTGACTAAGAATTATTCTTTGGGGATATTCATTTTCTATATTCTGAGTTATCAATTAGTCTACGGGGATATTCGTTTTCTATATTTTGGTTTAAAAATTATTCCCTGGGGATATTCATTTTCTATATTCTGTGTTATGAATTAGTCTATGGGGATATTCATTTTTTATATTTTAACTTATGAATTAGTCTATGGGGATATTCAATTTCTAATTAGTAATAATTTGGAAATTAGTAATACGCAAGGAGTTGTGAATCGAAACAGTACCTATTTATATGCGTTCCAATATCGATTCTGTATTCAGATAGATATAAAGCACGGCTTTAATGAATGTACTAAAAGTATAATTGTGAAGCAAGAAAGTAATATAAATTATTGGCCCACAACCTCTGAAATATGCGTTCTAGTATACATCCATATTTAAATCCACACGGAACAAGGCATTAATGTATTCTTTGTTCACTAAAGATAATATATAAGAGCAAAAAATTGATATAAATACTACTCATTTTCACATCCACAACAGTACGACTTCCTTTTAATTTTCAATTATTTCATTAAGAATTGCTTAACATAATGTAAATATAATTCCCACCTACAAATTACTCCTCTGTTTCAATTCAGCGTGTCAGAAAATTCTTTTCAATTCTGTTCTTCATTCAATTTCTGATGATTTTTTCTGGCGTTGTAGAGTATATACTATATCACAAGTGCAAACACATAACCTTAGATCCTAGCCAACTCCCAACCAAAACTCTGGTTCCAAACCCAAAGTGTGCAATCGCATATTCGCATCAGAGTGCTTACCATCAATGATTAACACTGACAATTCAAAAAAATCCTGAACATTCATTTGTTTCCTGATAATTGAATTCATCGGAAGGAAAAGACTATAAATGCGTTCAAAATATTTTTTCTCTGTTATAGTTTCCGTGTAAGGTTTGTTGTACCCTCGGAACCATAAATAAGTTTCCCATAAAGCCTTACAGAGCTCAGCCATCGGTAATTGATCCCCATCCTCGAATGGAACTGCACCAACAAAATTTGGCCGCCCAATTGAAAAGACAATCGGAGAGTTTTGAGAAATGACCTGATTGATCATGAAATTACACAACTCCGTGTCCAACTTCCAATTAAACGGAACAAGCTTCTGTTTTGTTAGACTTAAGATATATGGTATGTTTGGTTTTCCATGTTGAACACTGTCACGAAACAATTCGACCATATCTTGGACAGAAATAACTTTTCTACAAGACGCGTGTCCATTCCTATGTTCCGCTATATCAGAGACCGACTTCGGGGCTTCATCAAGTCGACGTTTCCCTCGTCTTCTAACATCCACTGGAACAATTGAGTCCGTATAAATTGTTTTAATATCGAAACTACTCTCGTCGTACTTTATGTTTCTGTTCTTATTTTCCACTTTTTCTTCGTAAGATATACAGAACCCTAATATTGCACTGCACATTCTGAAACTATCAATTGTGCAATTACGAGTAGTGTCTATTTGTTGCTTTATTATAAACAAGTAACGGTACTCTGGCCAGCGGAGCCAGTCAGGAAAACGCCATTTACAATTTTTAATGTCGCACGTGACATATTCATTATTAAAATTTACATTAACGTGGATCTGCGCACCGGTCCTGTTAACTATCCTTTCGAAGCCGAACATTTTGACATTCTTTTTTGCCCATAAGTTATAGCTCGATTTTTCGCGTAGCCTTCCGTGCAAGAAGAAAGTTATCTTCGTCTCTGCGGTAAGCAGGTCATAGTAGTCCTGTATGCTCAGGAACGACATGTGACTAATATCTAATATCTTTTTTGTAGTGAGAGCATTATTAACTTTTTTAATTCCCATTTCCAAAGTATTTATGCAAGGAGTCAGGTATGACTTTGTCCAATCCATGAGGCTCGCCTTTGGTATGTACCAAAATAGTTTGTACTGGTTCGTGTACGATAGATTGCGTGTTTGCAGCCAGCTCTTTACCTCTTGAAATGCTCGGGTTAATACACAGAGAGTCTTCTCTGTTCTTAAAGGTTTTCCAGACCATATGACTTCGATTCTAATTTCTAAATTGCTTTGAAGGATTTGCAGTAATCTTGAGATCAGTACGATTAGTTCACCATTCAACAACTTTTTGTCAGCATCTCGAGTCAATTTTGGAAAATTTTCTTCAGATTTCTGCAACTTGTACGAAAATCTGTTCTGCATAATCTCAAATAATCTTTTTGTGATGCAAGGTTGGAGGAAAAATTTGTACTTGCTTCCTTTCATGTAATTTGTCCAACGATGATATATTTGCATATTTTGAATTGATGTTGGGTTACCGCTTTGGAAAGAATATTGTAAGTTCCCAATGCCACACAGAGCTAGTAGCGGAAAGAAACTTTTCTCACCCCTTAGATTACAAAACTCTTCTACATACGCACTATTAATAGCCAAGGTATAGTTGTCGTACTCTGGTTTTGCTTTATAATCAGTTGCAATATGAAATGCAACTGTAATACAATGCTCCAACCGAAGTATGTGATAATAGTTCGAGACTGATTTTGCGTCCTTTTCATTTATGGCTAACTCTTGACCAAGTCGTCGAAAGCAGAAATATGAAGTGTACGTGGGAACATCATGTGCGGGCAAAGTCAAATGATTGTCCTCAATCACTGCACGTAAATCTATCGGAAGAGCGTCTCCAATTTTTTCCCAATCGTCCTGGTCATGAATGGTGATAGCTTTGTCCGTCCGCCATTTATAGTCCTTTCTTGTTATAGAGTTATTTGGTAACTTTTCGATTGCCCTCCTGAGTGCATCAATGACTTGTGTTCTGATTTTTGACAGAAATGTTTCTAGAAAACACATAAAATAAGAATTTTCATAGAATCGATTTAGATATAATAAATAAATCAAATTTCTGACAACATTTTGGCATTTACTATAACAAATCAAAGTTTACCTGTGTCTAAATAAACTACTGGACTGTGCCAGTATTAATAACAAGCGTGGTGCAAATATATCAAGAGACAATTGATTCTAAATCTATTCTTGCTCACTCACACTTACCTATGTAATTTTGTGACGACGCTGATGCTTGGGACCAAGCTACATATATAATTATTAGCTAATTTCTTGTATACCTACTTTCTCCCTGTTCAGCAACTACCCGCAAGACAATGAAGGAGCCGAGCAATGGAATGTTGTGTTACGATAAATAAAAAAATCCAGAGCTTAAATGAAACGATATTAAATTAGTTGTAGAGGTTCGTGTATGATAGATTAACATTGGTGGGAATGTGTCATTACAAGTGGCAATGCCTAAATTCCAGGGTGGAATCTCAATTTCAATTTCTAGAAAGAGATAAGGGGAAAATGACATATATACCTGTCATATATACCTAACTTAACGTACTAAATTGCCGTCAAAATTTTGAAATGTGTTTCAAAATTTGTTTGTTCAAAATTTGTATGTTGAACCTAACCTATGCATGTCGATGTAATTTCTCGTTTATTTGGGGAATTGTTATGATTGTGAAGTGTTGATTTTGTATATTTATGTTGTAAATCTTGGGTTCAATTAAATAAATAAATAAAATAAATAAAGAAATAAATATAATGTAATGCAGAGAACAGGACAGATGTTATGCTGGAAGAGAAAGTCGACGTTTAGGAGTGAAAATATTAACATTGCCACTAATGGTCGTACCGGATCGATTCGTTTCGTCTCGGATTTGGGAAACGAAAACGAAGAAATGGAAACGGAAACGGAACGGTCAAAAAACAGCAGCAACGAAATCGGAAACGGAACGAAACAAAACGTGATACCCAAATATAAAACGTTACATTGCCGGCATACATAGTATACGGCTCAAAAGGCAAGGTAAAAGAGTCAAACTTGATTCGTCTATCAATATGATGTATTCCATTAATTCCTTAACGACTTTTGTGAACGACCCATCCCAGAGATCATAACGGATTCAGACTTATTAATACACAGGGCGGCATTGAAGAGGGATTACACGCTCGGTTTAATGCCCCAATACCTCCTTTGTATTATCAACTCCGGGACGATTAGGATTTTTGAGACAGTACCTTGAAGCAAATTATTATGTATGTGAAGGGCAAAGGCTACAACAAATTTGGGTTCTGAAGGCGATAAAAAATATTGGTTATGGCAAAAAGTAAATGTCACAAAGTGATCAGATTTGAAGCTCGAAATAGCTCTTGCCAGTGGTAGCAGCCACAAATATAGTGAGACAGTTTCCAATTTCTTTGCACTTAACCCATAATTTAGGCAAAATGCTAGATATTGTTCAGTATAAAATGTACTTTAGTACCAAGCGCAAGTACGGAATCTTACTTAAGTACTCTTCCAATAACCACGTTAACCTAAAAGTACGTGTCCTTGAACGAACGACAAGAAGAAACCTAACCCAAGTTGATGGGAGAAATATAGCTCAAGACATATTGAGCAAAATTTTACAATAAAAATATACGGGGTGGCCCGTAAGTAAGTGCGCCACTTTGAATAGGTGCAGCCGGGTAGTCTATCGTCGGATATGTGTGCGGTTTGTTTTCCTTGATGGTTCCTGCGATTTAAAAAAAATATGGGTATCTCACATTGACATGATCTGCCACTCATTAACGGCAAGCTGACCAATTAGCTTCAAAAACGGATTTTGCTGGGTTGGCCATGAGAAAATTTTGAAATGTGTAATCGGTAACCTCGTTCCGACCCCGGTAAGTAGTGTGCCTGTGGGTGTGATTAAATAAATAAAACAATAAAACTGGTTTTCCGAACAAATTGACAAAAGTTAAAAATTAGAGTTAAGACCAGGTTTTTTGGTAAAAAAAAATCCAAAAATTTGGAAATGGGCAAACATCACATCTGCGACTTATACCATCATTAAGGGTACTGGAGTACTAGAGATGCGTGTTCAATTTAATGCTGTATGGCCGTACACACTCATCAAACCTATAAACGTGAACTGGTCGCAATCCCAAAATTCCAAAATCCCAAATTCCATAACGCTCTACAACTTGGCCTACTTCCCTCCCAAGTTGGCCTACATCCCTTCCTGCCTTCTCCTCTATACAAGTCCCTCCCGTTTCCTCACCAACGAACGAATCCCGTTCACGGTATGGGGAAGTGGAAAA
>JAQFYE010002795.1:0-16999 GCA_034694305.1 Protaphorura glebata
AGGACCCTCTGTACTGGTGGTGGGCACATAGACCACCTGTTAATAGTGGTGGTGGGCACATAGACCTACTATTTACTGCATCCATATTTAACATCTTGTATTAGATTCCTCGTCATTTTGCTTGAATGCCAATATCTATTTTCATTTATTCTACTGCAGACTAATTTAAGAAAATGAGTTCGTCTAGACTGAAGCAATGTAAAATAAACAAAATATTTTCCGATTGGCATTGAAGTAAATTGTTGATCAGTAAATCATCTAATTTGATCTCAAGAAATTTTACTGTGAACGGCTCCCAAATACGTAGATTCTTCAAAAATAGCTACGAGTAATAATGTTTTCGATCATATGTCCTGTTCTTCGTCGGCCCTCCACAATTATAGAAATAGAAAATTAAACATCATTCACATTCATCACAGCTTTAGTTGGGCAGTAGAGTCTAGTCGCTAAAGTTCTCATTAGAACACTTTGGTTGTGCAATGACTCGGCAGGTAAGATATGGATGGGTGACTGTCTATATCCCTGCTCAGCCCCCAACGAACCATATACTGGCTCTGTGCGAATTGAGGACTATTGGCTTGTAGCCTCTTTCAGTACGAGTATATGTCCACTGTTAAGTTGAGTCTGATCAACTTTCATAGGTAGCTAGGAGCCCAGTTACTGCGGTGGCCCCTATAGAGTTCCTCGTCTCTACAGGGAAGAGTCTCAACGGAAGGAACTCTTCGGAGAAAGTTGAAAGACTTAATAATAAAATAAAAATAAAAATTCATCGATAACGACAAGTCTAGTACATAGTACACTAATGAATTTTATGGTTAATGAACAGAATAGCGTTTAATTATTATATTAAGCAGGACGTTTAGTATAACATTGCAACGAAGAATGAGGTTCCTGTGCTGCTTGTGCACTAATATGATGTGAAGTGATATGTTAAAATTCTTGCAAAATGTGATTAGCATTGCACATTAGGTTTAAAGACTACAGTTATTATATCACACTAAACGAATGTCTGTAAAGGTTTACGGCTGATTCGGACACTACAGTGGATACCAAAAGAAGCGAGACGCCCCAACTTGGCCCAACTGCAAGAGTGCATGGAATTTCAAGTGCTCCTCGCCCATGCACTCTTGCAGTTGGAGCAAGTTGGGGTGTCTCGTTTCTTTTGGTATCCACGGTATATGTTCGTTGTTATTATTAGGTCACACTAATGATAGGATGGTGAACTGTTACAAACGACTAATAAGCACTCTTAATGCTATTATCACAAACGTTTTAGTAAAACCTACATTAAAACAGAATTATTACAGAAATGGTAATTGTACGGGGTATTAAATTAAATTATCAATGCGAACCTCAAAGTAAAAATTTTAAGAATTGCACAAACAGTCAAAATGGCCATCCAAGCAGTAAGCGAAAGACAATGGCAGAGACATTTCTTAATATTTGGGATACACAAACTTCTTGAATTAACATTAATGTAATCGGGACAATTTATTTCTAAACATTCGAGACAGAGTCTACGCTACGAAAATATAATTTCTTTAGTAATAATTGGAATGGATTTGATTATTCAAACAGATTTTATGATCAATTACTTGGCCGTACTCGACATAATTAAAATATTCGATTCCTGTGTGTTAATTCGAATTGCTTATAAAACAACGGAACTGTAACTAATTTTACTCAAAATTTTTATATGAATGACAAGAGCTATTACAGCTTATTTTGTATGAATACTTTTGTCTACTTTTTTAATGTGTAGTGTAAATTATATTTGACGTTTGTAAAGTAAATATATTTTGGTTATTTTAAACGGTCGGCAAAGTGCAATTGTAATTGTCTACAACATAAGAAGTACCGGACAACTATTTATTTGTATGTCTGCGTCACATTATACGGGCAGTTAACATTAGTGTGATTATTTCTGTCATCGAATCTATCATATGCTATCCTCAATAATTTAGTTTTAATTGGTGTATACTCCAAAAGGTGACTTCACTTTGCAAAAGTCATTATACCAAATATATACAATAAAGTTTTGACAGTCAATATTTATAAAATTATCGCGAGTTATTCTATTAATTGTTGTCCTTCCGAGTGAAAGTCAAGAACATTGAGATCATAATATCATAAGAATTCCGTAGGGCTTAAACATGTAAATGCTGCCGGATGATAATCACAATCCTGTGATGAGCAACGAGCAGGTACGATGACGATTTCACGGGGCCTTTACGTCGCAGCAATAATTAATCCCAGATATTGCAGAATTGTGTTTTCAAAAAAAAATTAATTAATTGTTCGTACCTGCATTTCCAGTATTCATAGACCGCATAGTTATGTCGTGTGAAGCAATTCCTGTTCAGCTACTGATCTCCTCCTCAATCAAATTCAGGCGTGTTGTCCAATCCATTTTCAAAGATCTGAATTTGATCATAAAAATAAATATTTGTCCCAAAAAATAGTTAAATAAAATGATTTCTCTAAAAACGAAAACGTTTAAGAATTAGACAAAACTAGCGACGCCATCCAATCGAACATTTTAAAAATCATCTTGTGGAATGGAGATAATTAGAGTTATTATTTCCTGACTCTGTAAACTAGAACTTGAGAGGTATTTCAGAGAAGGTTAATGAAAAATGAAGCGACTCCCATAACCTTGGGTTCCTTGAAAAATAATTTCCAGATATTACACAAAAATATCCGGTCCAGTATCCGCGTGGTTTTTAATTTACGAACACTACGCCTGACCCAGTTATGAGACTATTTCTAGATGAGCTGTAAATGGAGCGGACGTAACAAAAATCGAATTAACCTTGAAATGTCGAATTTATAAAATTATGGTATGTGTCCGAGTATTTGGACATAAAATGGTTATAACTCATCGAATCATTTTCTTGGATGGACAGATCGATTTGTCACTCACAAGATGCCAACAAGATTCTTGGGTTTATCTTATTCAGCTAGGAAAATATCTTGCAGGTTGCGCCACCCTAGTGATTTGCATGATTAATTTCGGCGGACTCTAAATTAAACGGTTTACAAAATCTGCTTGTCACTTTTTTCTTGGCTAGAACTAGAGCTTGGCTAAAAACCTATAAACCGTCATCCGGTTGAATTTCAATGTTTATGTTTCTATCAGTGAAAGGCTGAATGAGTATGATTCAGATTCAGATTCAGATTTGTTTATTCACAAGCAAAAGCACAACATTCCTCACAACAATAAGAATAAATCTCAATTAAAAATACCCTGTAGCAGTGAGTGAACCAATCGTAAGTAATAATATGATAAAGTTGGAACTTAACAGAAAAAGAAGTAAGACTTACGTCAACGAATTTCCTCGTATTTTCACAGACGACCTTTCTCTGGTGATTTTCGCTCCAACTCTGCGATTATCTGTGGATTATGAAACGTGGGGCACGACAAGAAAGAGAAAGTAATCCTTATATTTGGGTCACTCGGTTTGAGAAATGAAATGTTGCTGAAATTCAACTGTGTGTTTATGACGATCTCTTGAAATCCTTATCATTTTCGTCAGCCCTGGACCGAACACGATTTGGAAGATGTTCACTTGGCCAACGCTGTTGAGGATGTCAACCGAGACTGAGTTGTGACTTGTGAACCGACTTCCGAAAACTTGACTGACTCCGTAGATCCAGACGCACAGAATTATTCCCACCTGGAATGGTCGACCTTCTCCTACTTTCTTTCTGAAGGAACTGAACTGACTACAAACAAAGTGATAGTAGGAGAAAGTTTGACACAAATTAGCATACGAACAGTGGTTTCTAAGGTGATTTCCTCCAGATTTCTTCTGAATTTCCAAATTTCTAAGAAACCTCGGTTTGTATTCCGCTCTCAGTTTTGTTAAATATTTCTTAATCGGGATACGTACATTTTAGATAGCCTTTCTTCTCTCTACTTTTCGCAGAACTCGCACAATGTCCATCAGAGTTTACAAATTATAAATCGATTGAGCAGAACCTTCAAAACGGATACTATATTTTTTGATCGAATTTATAATTTCAATTTCATAGACTACACCAATGTGTCTTAACGAATTCGTACATATCCTTCCTCCTGAACTTAGGATTGCCAGTGATATAAATTTGTTGAAGGAAATCAACGTAATACAGGGTTCAAACAAAGCGGTCAATAATAAATTCCACGGAATTATACATTACGACACGAGTCGACAGGACTCAATATTCACAATCAACAATAAGGACATTCCTATTCTTGTAGTGCCTGAATTTAAATGTTACGCTTGGTTCACATCAAATACATCCTAGGTCTTATGTGATCAGTGACCCTAATAAGATCTGAAAAGTGTACTGGTGTGTGTTGTGCTAAGCTCCTGGGAGAAGTTTGTCAAACTTTTCCGAATTGGCAAACTTTTACAAATTGTTAATCCGATTACTATACGTGTGTGAATAAAAATTCCTACCCACGCGAATACTCTACTAATAAGCCGCTGACCCATTCTGCTCTCTCTGATAAAGAAAATCTGGGTTACAAAGAAGGAAGCCCAATTAATTTAATTTTGAAAATAATTTTGAAGAAAATACTTGAAAATATTAATAATGTCATCTCTACAGAATAGAAGGACAACGAAAGGCGCGTGGCGGAAGTAGTCTCAGTCTAACTAGAGTTTAGGGGGACAAATTGGATTTTTGACGAGAGAAGAAAATGTCCTGTCCTGTCCTGTCCTCGTCCAATGTTCATGTTTGGTTTTCGGTTGGTCCCAAGGAACGGCTTAAAGTGTGTGTCAAACATGATTAGAAAGTGTGGGATTTCTCCGGCATGGCATGGCATGGTAGAGGAAGAAAAGCCAAAGTCAATAATAGCCTTGGAAAAGGAGACGCTGAAAGTTTACAGGGTAGTTCGCAAAAATAGTTTTTAATTACTCTCTGTTCTGCATTCGCATGCTGATTAATTCTCTTACGTTCCAAATAAATCACACCTCGTAAATTGACAAGTCTTTCTCACTAGGTAATATCATACCATGAACGAACAACATTGAGTTTGTTGTTTCAAAATTGGCTCTACTAGGTTTACAGAAAACAAATCTGTATTGTAGCACCAACTATGACGTCAGCGGGTCAATGACGTCATAAATAAGCGTTAATTGCATAACGAAAACTTTCAGGTGGTTACAGGAATTGAACTAATTTCTCTTCCTTTATGGATAAAAAATAACTCTAGCTATGAATCACACTGTACTGTACCATTTCTACCCATATGGACCTATTGTACTCGGGCATTTTCAAGATATCTTGTAGCACCTTAGCACTGTATGTCACTCTGAACCAGACTTCGAGTTCACCTCCGATAACTCAATCCTTTTCTTACTACCTGACCTTTTCAAAATCTATCTACCGAATTCTTACTTTGGTAAACATGAGCTTGGAATCCTCACTCCAACTTTAAAAACAAACATGTAACAATAGAAGAATTGGGACCGGTAATTTGATACACCCTCAAAGTAAAAGAGTAGGGTGGTGCATAAGGTCAACTTAATTTTCATATTTTATTTGTACAAGCTGAACAAAACAAACGACGACGAAAGTCCATGGTACATTTTCATTAATGTTAGGGGTACAATGGAAGAAAACTTGAAGAAAATATCAAAATTTCTTGAGTTGTTAGCCAAAACTAGTGAACAATTAGACTATTTTTTTATACATCGACTGATAATTTAGTTTTAAGTGTTTGAATTCCAATGTGGATACATAACGTATTAAATACCCTGTACAAGTAACGCAAATATTGAAAAGGAGTATTGTTTTACGTCACCCTGTCATGTTCCTACGAGAGTTTATTTTTTGTCGACACACAGGCACACTACCCGAATCTTCGGTTGGTGCAATAGACCAGTATATATTTGTATCCGAATTTTTGATGCGACGGAGGAAAGGAAAAGTCTTAATTTTCGTCTCCGACCGTGCGTGGTCAACAGGTTGCCGAGCCGGATTATAATTCTAATTTCGAAACATGGCATAGGAAAGAAAGTACACGTCTTACGAGAAGTCCTCCATTACAGGGTGGTTCATAAATCAAGTCCCAGGAAGTAGTTAAAAACTTCAAGATCTGTTGTATGGTGGGGTGTACGTCTCTCTGCGCCCTGCGCCACCCTGCAATATGAGTACACAGGTTCTCTCTACAACTTCAAATAACGAAAGAAACGAATGAGTGTGTAAATATGAATTACATTTTTTCTAAGGGTATTGAATTACCAATTAAAAAACGTGGACTCTGCTCAACAAATCATATTTGTTTCTCTGTGATCCAAAGCAAACAATCACAATTGAATTGCAGAAAAAAATCTTTGTAAAGTATGGCTTCAGTTGGATTCGTTTCAACTAGTCAAAGTCTCAAGGGAAATGATTATACTGATTTGAATAGGAACATAATCTCAATACAAGCTGTCAGATTGTAAAAGAAAAACCACTAATGACGTAACGTATATGTAAAAGAAACCGAACCAAACCTTTGTCAGTGTGAGAAGTGAGAGTGATGTAAAAAAAGTGTCGTGAAATAATAGGAAATAAAACATTATGTACTTGAATTGAAATCCGTTGAAAGGAATATAAAATATTTTCCGTATACTTTCAGTAAGTTGCCCAGTAGTAGAGAGAAACTCGAATGAGATTGCCAATCCAAGGGTCCTAATGAACACTGTACTCTGTACTGTGGCGGACGAGCTAAATCGGATTATTTGAATACAGTGTTTGTTTATTATGAACAACTTATCATTTTTGAACATTTTTAATATTATATGATAAATACCGCACCAATGTCAAAAATCAATTGTATCAAGACAAACACTAAATCCTGGAATTCTAGTTTGACAATAAATACAAAAGCATTTGTGTGGCTCTGTACATCAATTATCAGATTACTTCTCCTAGAAAAAGATCTTAAAATTGTTCAGCATTAGTAAATGTTGGAATATGAGATTCCTTGATTTCTATACTTAAACCGATTTTCTCATCCTCAGTGTCTAGCGACTACATACCTGGTTATGTCTCCAAAATTTATTGCTATATTAGGAAATAAACGAATGGAGTTTAGCATATCAAATGAGACAGCCCAGTTTGGTAAACGAGTATGTTGCTGTGGCCTGCTTTTTTGGGTACAACAATGAAGTTTACATTTTTGGATATCTGAGATCATAATTTAGAGTCCCAATGAGGTTCACTAAAAATTATAAAGTTTTACTTCTCCAGGTCACATTTTACATGCAACGTAGCACGTGCGTCTAAAATCCTTAGTGTAGACTGTGCGAGTAATGTGCTGGAAAGACTTTTAACACTCAGAAACACCACTTGTAGAACAGAAAAACAAAAATTGAACCGGATATCTGAATGGGATATTTCCTTACGGGCAATGACCCTTGCCCTTTGTACTTTGTAATCCTAACAGCACATTATTCGATCAGCAGAATGATGGGATTTAAGTTCTGTCCATCATCATGTGTCGTGGAAGTTTAAAGAAAAGTAATTGAAAGAGGTAACGTAAGGGCTTCCTGACTAACTGACCTGAGCGGATGTACTGAATCTGATTTTCGACTCTGTACACGTACCCAGATGTATGGCCGGATTAGATTACTAATTGAAATTGAAAGAAAGGAAAGAGTGTACTCCCGCACATCCGCATCCGTGAAGACATGGAAAATAACTCATCCAACTCAAATATGTATGTAGTAGATTTTGTGGGGAGTGAACTCTTGTGTAAATATTTTTATTTCCTGGGGAGGTCAAATTACCAATTTAAGAAATGCCATTTAGTTTTTTGGTTCCATTAGGTATCGACGCAGGATCTCTTTCTTTCTCATCGCATTCTTTTTGTCAAATATGGTCTGCTTGTTTACAGTAGTCAACAATGAATGGTCTGACCGAATCAGCAAATTATTACATATATTATCTATCGAACGCCTTAGACAAACAATCGGTATCTAATTCATCGAAATCGTGAGGCGAAACCGATTTTGACTATTAATATAATAAGCTTCTAATGTCACACAATGTGGAATTTTGTTTCCAACTTTCACATCAGTTTAATGTGGCACCTCATCCTAAATAGCCGTATAATTTAAAAATTTCTTTGTATTTAGTCTATGAAACTAAAATACGAAAAGTATATATCACATTTTCTTGAACACACTTCCTTAAAATATTTTGAATTGTATACAATAGTATTCGTCTTCGCCTTCTGCGCAAAAATTAAGGCTGACAACTCATTCTCCTAATTGAATTTAACGTTATAAATAAAACTCTTATTGTTAAAAGTCTTTAATAGAAGTTGGAGAAGTTTAAGTTAAGCTTAAGTCAATTCCTCAAATAATGTATACAAAGACGACGTAGACGCGCTCGTGCTCGCGTTACAATTTATGACATGAAAAAGTTTGGCAATTAGATCGAAGCTAATCTCTACAGCAAAATTGATTGGGATGAGTATCTAACGTAGTTGACTTACTTTCAACCTGATCACACACACACCTACACGTTAATCTTATTAGTTCGTTTCAGTCTATTTCAGATCCGAGTCGAGTCCACAGCTTTTAAACATCTGAATTCTTTCTGAAATTGTGTGATAATAAATACGAAATGATTATCAGTAATTCTAAGACAAAGAGTTTTAAAAATACAGAGGTTCATTTATAAATTAAATTCTGCTCTCATTGTGTATGGTTAATATACAGTGATATAGTTACTGTCCTACTTTATAATTAAATATTGTATGAGAATATACACTGATCGATCAAGAATGTATACAAAATATTCGTTATGACTTTATGCGATCGAAATGTTACAAATGCAACAAAAATCGGTTCTTTCATAGAAATTTTGTAACCGACGAACCTAATCGGCATTTGCCGGATTTTGCGAACTGTTCCATATATACACGTGTTTGAGATGCAGAAAAAGTGACAATTCCTTAGTGCTATCTGCTCATGTCGGAAAATGTTCCGCGAAATCCATAAATTCTGAGCCGGAGTTCAGGAACCGAACACCGAAAATAGCGCAATATTTATTTTATACCGGCTGTGACACAGTCGATTCGGTTATCTTATCTATGACTGAGTATGAGTCAAGTCGTGAGACTCAACAGAAAAGAGTCAAACGAAATGAATGAGAATCTCTTAATTTAGAAACCCGATTTATAGATTAGAGAGACACAGACACGCCTGGGCGTAAGTCTTTTCAGAACGCGATCACGGGGCAAATGAATGAATAGTCAGTCAATGTTGAACAGGTGTCCGGGTAATTTGTTGTAACACCTACCATTTTGCAAAAAAATTCCGAGCTAAAAATAAATATTTCGCGACATATTCCTTTTTATTTTTCATCGAGAATGTAAGGAATTTCTCTTCAAATATATTTGTGTGATTCTACTCGCAAAACACAGAAAAAAATTCGCTTATTTTTCAAGTCAGCAAGATGCAGAGTACAACAGATCTCCGAGACAAATTCATACGGTTAATATTTTTAAGGTACGAATTTATTAAAGGATTTTTACCAAAATATTACGCACATGTTGTTCCTAAGTACTTGAATATTTTTAATTACTAAATTAACTCTTTGGTTTATGGTCGCAGAAAAGTCTTCACCATATTAGTGTTTCAGCTGTCTCTTACTGCATTGATTATTTCGGTCGTGATCTTTCATTTTAATGAATTAGACCTGAAATTTTGGACACAAAGAAAAACCTTGCCGTTTTTTGTTATAATCTCTACGTTGGCACTGCTTGCGACTTCTATAGTTTACTATTCAGAGGAAATAAGGAGGAGCTCACCGCACAATTTCATTCTCACGGGAGTTTTGACGATCGGATTTGGAATGATAGTGGCGATATTTTCGTCTGTCTTCAAGTAAGTCTTGACAAGAGAAACTTCACTTGTATTTTTCATCTATGACGTCATTTCTTTCATAATTGCGCCCAATTCTGACATATTCGGTTTATGTTCAGTGCATCAGGTCATTTCTTCCATAATTATTGCTAAATTCTGACATCTCCGGCTTATGGTCAACGTATGACGTCATTTTTTCATAATTGTTGCCAATCTCTGACATCTTCGGCTTATGTTCAATGCATCACGTCATTTTTTTTATAATTATTGCTAAATTCTGATATCTTCAGCTTTTTCATAATTGTTGCCAAATTCTGACGTGTTCGGCTTGTGTTAAGAAAATACAAACGATATTGTTGGGATTGGGAGAGGTGATATCATATTGTGTCTATTTTTTTAGGACCGCAGTGCTCCTGTATTCGGTCGTAGAAGTTGGAATCACTTGCATTTGCCTGATATTATTTACTTACCAGACGAAATGGAAATTGAACCACAAATCCGGTGGGATAATTGTGATTTCTACAACATTCTCAATTCTCATCTTAACTTTTATACTGGCGATGGTGAATTGTACCGATCCCGTCCGGTCAGTCCTTGGAGATATAATAAGAGCAAGTTTTCCGGCCACATGTTACTCTTTCTTTCTGATTTATCATGTTGAGAGAATCTTGGACCAAAAATATGCATATGGGATTTCACCAAAAGATCATCTCATTGTTGCGGCCATTCTTTATGCGGATATTGCACTGGCTGGTATTCTTGTACTAGTGTTTCTAGCGTACGTGCGACTTGAAAAGAGTTATTTAATCTGTTATCCTGTGCCAGGAACAATGCTAATTAAATCTAAGGATAGAATTAATCGTGATTGCAAACAAAACAGTGAAGCATTCGATATCTCGTCCGTGTGATAAATATAGCATTTATAGACGAATTATAATAGTTTTTAATTCGTTTGACATTTTGATATAAATGGTGAATTAATTAAATGAAATAAAATCTATTTTTATATTTCTTATTTTGTCGTAATCCCTCCACGCTCTGAAGTGTCTGAGTGGATCGGATACGTATTTATCAAAGTCATTAATTCCATAGCTCACGCAACATAAACATCAGACGTCTCATTGAATTATCAGTGAGTGCTTCAAGAATGCGAAACATCCAACACGTCCGGTTCGACATTAGTAAGAAAATGAATACCCAGGTAACCAATATTATTTATTATTTATTAACCAATATTGGCAATATTATTGACAAAAACACAATTGCGTGTTTTAAACGTGAATTTTCGAGGCACAGTGTAAGTCAAATATTGACTACATAGTTCAGACTTACAGAGTATATTACAAGAACATTACAATTTCAATTTTAATTAAAATGTCGGAACTGGAACTACAAGTACCGTCGAGCACGCTGAGTGCAGGAGAGGCAGAGCCAGAAGGCATCTTGAGCAATTTGTCGAATCTTCGTAGCCTTCAAATGAGCAGTGAATTTTTAACTTCGGCTGCTCCGCCAGTTCGCGATCGCGTGCACGCTCATCGACCTTCAGATGCATCTCCATATGAGGCAGAATCATTTAACGATGAATTCATTGATGTCCAAGACTACGATTATGACGCCAAGAAAGGTGGTCAAAATTCTAACGAATATTTAATCGTCCCTGGGATCGGCCAGAGTGCTTCTAGGAGTTTGACGCGACGAAAGAAACAGGAAAGGGTTGATTTGGAGATTTGGTGGGTGAACAGTCCAACATGGCGACGAGCGATTCCAGTGATTTGTATCATAATGCTGATTCTGAGTATCACTCATGCCTGTCTTGGTGTCTATTTCTTTACTGGGGAAGACAAAGATGCTAAAGATTTTGATGTTTGTAAAACGGAAAGCTGTAAGGACATTGCTGACTGGATCAATCAAGGTCTAAATAGATCTGTGGATCCTTGCCACAATTTTTTTGACTTCGTGTGCAGTAAATTCCGGAATCCTTTGCAAGCCAAACACATAATCCCTTCCGCAATTACATTTGGGTCGCCCAAATTCCAATTCAACCAAGATGGTGTTTTGGGTGAGCAAATCTTTCAAAAATAAATGAATGAATATCCGATAATTTCTGAAACTTTGATATAAATCTACAATTTGCAGCTGGTGCTTTGAAGCCACATGAGGGCGATCCAAACAGAATCATCATTTCTTTCTTTAAGTCTTGTTTAGACGAAAGTTAGTTTTTCCAATTCAAAAATCGTAGCTACAAATGATCACGTGACTCATTTTAATATAAATTTGGTTATAGGGAATAAATTCAAGACGGAGAATGAAACGATTGCCAAGATTATCAATGAAACTATTCCCGATCTCTTTACCAATGCTAGTATGTTTGACATAGTTGAGGCCGCTAAGAAAGTCGGCGCTGCCCTCTTCCATGTTGGATTCTTCGCTTTCAATTTTTTAAACTTTCCAAAAATGGCGGTGAGTGATTTAGTTACTAATTGTAAGGGGAAACCTGTACATTAAAACGCGTTTCACAAAGTAAAAAGAATAGTAAATCAAATTTGAAGGAGTTTAGCCAATTCGAATGGACCTTGGGGCCCCAGAATGAAAGAAATTGATAACGTCACTATAAACTGAATTAATGAATATAATATATAATAATGGCTCTTATTGGTATTGGTAAGAAATCTGAGAAAATATTTGATTGAGGAATTTCAAAGTTTGACCTCTCCATGCCAAATTTACGTACATGGCGATCTCGAAGTTCAGGATTGTTCAATTGTTTTCAGAATTCAGGTTCCAGTCAGGTTATGGTTTCCAATAACGAAAAGGAGAATAATTCTCCTTTTCGTATATTTCCTTTTCGTAATTTGGTATAGTAATAAAAATTATTTTTATTACTATACCAAATTATTATGCCATCACTTTGTTTATAAAAATGAAGACTGTGGAGGAAATAATGACCGCAAAGACTTCGCCGTCTCGTATCTTGCAGATTTATCCACCACAGCCCTGGATTCTTGACTATCGACTTAAACTATCAAACCAGCAAGGCTACAATATGGTCCGGAATGATTTATTAAAAACTTATAAAACGTTGTGGGTAATCCTGGAACAGAAAATTGGAAAACCACTGATTGATGCCACAAGAGCCGTCAACCTAACTGTTCGCGCACTGAAATTACTCACAATTCCACCTGTTGGCAATAATACAAATTCCGAGGTAGTAACAACATGAGTGATACTGATTGTGGATCTCAGTTCAGCAGTACAGTTTTGAAATTCAATATTTCAGCTTACCAAGAATCTCACTCTCCTCGGAAAATTATTTGGTGACGAATGGGAGCCAACGATAGTTGAAGTAAACAAGTTTAGATTCAGCCCTAGGATTTTTCGAAACATTCTGGATGAAATTCCGTTGGCTGACTTGCATCACACATTACGTAATTGTTGACAATCTTTTGAAACGAATTCGCATTATCCCTTCCATGAGGTGCTTAAGAGGTGGATGATAAATGATGTTCTGTCTGTTTGTTCTCTCCTCAGTATCATTTTGGGTTTTTTGTACACTAGAGTCCATTGCGGATGAAGCCACTGCGGTTACTCAAGACATGTTGAATCTCCGTGTAGTGTTTCCGGAAGCAATTAGCGCATCCGCAGAATCGTAAGTAAATCCACAATTCAATTACAGGTTTAGTTTAATTAAATTCGGATTAAAGCAAAAATATTCAGTAATGATTTTTTTTGGCTTTTCTAGACCTGAGAGATTCTGCCTTGAGTCTTTGACATTCTATTTAAAGTCCTATACCATCCTCCAGTTTCTCTTATCTCTTGACGTCCGTGTATTAACTGAAAAGGTTACTCTTATTTTACATTTAACAGTGCATCTTTAAAAGACTTCAACGAGAAGGCAGAAGACCATACTGTTCCATATATCAGTTTAGATAGGGATCGAAAAATCGGATTTGTTCGACATGAATGCCTTATTGGCTACCTTTGTAGTTAGATTAAGATGACAATCTTTCTGAAAAGACTGACCAAATGAAAATAAAACCTTTATCTATCTATAAATGCTCTCAATTAAAGCTTTCCATTTTCAAGAGCTTAAGTCAGACGAGACCCCCGTCCTCAGACTTGACCCTAAAGTGGCGATTCCATATGGCAGCGTACGTCTGCAAATCCACCTGCAATGAATCCTGCGAATCATCTGCAATTTGGTGCCAGGTTCTAATTTGCAGAAACAATTGTCTCAATGCCAACAATGTTAAAATTTTATTGCTGAAGTTGTTGCAGATGTCGTTGCAGGTATTTACTGCCATATGTGATTGCTTCTGCCAATTTCGGCATCAATTGCGGAAGAATTACAGGTCATGAGCTGCCATATGGAATCGCCACAAGAACTCGCATCTCTGCTTCTATTCGTGTAACATGTACGTGGAAACAGGTTCGCCAAGCGTATAGAAGAGAATTGGTTTAGAGTTTTTATCTTCATCGGGTCTCCGGGTCTGGGGTCTCGCTTAGGACTTCGTACTTCGAAGTGGAAAGGCATAAGTGTGAGCAAGATTACCGCTGTAGCCCTGTAATCAGCTCCCCATGATTTTAATGACCTAATACCAAGAATATTTATTATATGTTGATTAAAAGATGGAGGCAGCTTTCCTGGAGATGAGGCGTGCAATGCGCTACGTATATTTTACTCATAATCTCGCCGATAATTTGAAGCTTTACGACGCTCTGATTTTGAGAGCTTTCATGAATCCAAGAAATAAGATTCATCTCTCGTACCCTTTTCCACATAACAAAGTATCACAGGAATACTTTACCACAACGCAGAAGTTCTATTCAACCTTTCGTCCTGGATCCAATTATTTGCAAAATACTCGAGAAGCCATTAAAATGAACTTTAAGGGATCATTGGACGCCTGGCGACATAGTCATATTGATTTCGAGTGTGTTAAACAATTTATGAATTCGCGCTAGGGTTCGCAATACGACGGATCGGATCGGAAATCGAATCCGATCCGTTCGGATCGTAGAACCTCGGATCGGATCGGATTGAGAGGTTGATCCGATCCGATCCGAAAAAATCCGTCCGGATCGGATCGGTTTAAAATTCGAAATCCAAAAAAAAATACATTTATGAGAAATTCCCCCTTCCGATTGACCCCATATTTCGTACAGAGCTAGTCCGTGATCTCAGGAACAGTGTTTAAATGGATGCCGAGTCCCCGAGAACTCATGGGTCACGGCTAAAGGTCAGCAAAGGTCAGCCGTGCTAATATGGGCACCAAGCCCGAAAGACCTAAAACTTTGGACAGAGCTCTCTATGAAGTCCTGCACAATGTTTAAATGGGTCTCGAACACGAAAAATTTCATGGGTCAGCGTTAGTGGTCACCAAAAATTACAAGTGTGGTAGCATGGGTGACCTCCAGCGGTGACCCTTTTATTTTCGCAGCCTTGATTAAACAATGTTCATGGACAAGCTCTATGCAAAATATTGTGTCCACTGTATGGGATGGATTCGTCCAGTATATGTCCCGATGTCCTACCAAGGTTCCCATACACTAAAAATCGGTTAATCCAAGGAATTGAAATTTTAAAAAAAATCCAATCCGATCCGAAATCCGACGGATTTTGATCCGACGGATTACAGTTCCAATTCGCTTTGACGGATTCGGATCGGATTGACAGGTCGATCCGATCCGAAAAATCCGACGGATTCGGATCGGATTGCCAGGTCGGTCCGATCCGAAAAATCCGACGGATTTCGGATCGGATTGCGAACCCTAATTCACGCGGCGATTCTATATATCCATGTCTTATTCAATGATATTTCAGGAAAGCTGGAGCTCAGCGATTTGAATTGGAATTCTTTGAGACTGCATTGGACAACCAAGTTCAGTATGAGAATACCGTGCATCCTCCTATTGTTTTATTTGATAGACCACTATTTCTGAATGACATGAGGTAACAAAAATATATGTAGTTTAACATTAAAATAACAGGGTGAGGTGGCAACCTCAATTTTAAATTGATAACAAAGTGGAATATTTCGTTCTATATTTCAAGAAGGTACGTTTCTTTAAATATTTACTTTCTAGTTATACGTATCGCCATCTGAAGATTTTCTAGTAGAAGTAGTTTCAATTTTCAAAGGAATTGGTAAATCGTAGGATTCTAAAGTCTCGACAAGAATCCTATTATTGTACACATTCGAGACTTCATCTTTTTTGATGGAACGTTATAACCTTAGAGAAATCACCCGGGCTTAATAATATAATATTAAGCCCGGGTGATTTCTCTAAGGTTATAACTGATTAGTTTAAAAAATTGAGCTGAGAATTTTAAATTGCCGGAGTACGAATGAAGCATGGATACATTTTATGAAACATGTATTCTTATTCGAAGATGAAATGCTGGCTTTCATGGTTGCCACAAAATTAATCTCTCCCCAGAAATCATCATATTTCATGCTAAAATTAACAAATACAGGGTGTTCGACCATGCTGGTACTATTCTTTTTCTGGCTCGGAACTTGCTAACCCTTTGGAAGGCTAATTTAGGTAAATTATTTTCTCTACAGTAAACGTTCTTCCGTATTTTGATAAAACAAAAAACGAGATGTACCGAACAGTTTTTATTCGTCCAAACGGATACTCGGCTTTAACTCCATAAGGGCTTTAATTTCGGACATGTGTCCTTAGAAATTCCATTTCACGGATTTGGTGAAGCCAAGTACCGGCGTATTCGGGCACTATTGGCCGAATATTTCTAAAATTCGAATATTCGTTATTCAGCACTGCATTTCTAAATAAAACCTGTCACTAGCTGTCTTAATTCGTTGTTAATGTATTTTAAGGTGATACTGGCGCAGTGAAGTCCATTTTCCAGGTCCAAGAGTTCGCTCGAATTGAAAAATTTGTCAAGAATTTGACAAACGATGCAGGAAGTTCCTGCCAGATTCAAAAGAAAACTGTCCATCGTCAAGTGTTTCTTAAGGAGAGTTTGTCCAAAGATGCGTTGTCATTCATCATCGTTCTGCAATTACTCCGAAATCACACTCAATTCGTTAGTAGAGCATTTAAGGTCAACCGGACAATTGCTGAAAAAGTCGAACCGCTGTTTTACTCAAATGGAACATTTGACTTTGTTGAAGTTTATAAGG
>JAQFYE010002796.1:0-16996 GCA_034694305.1 Protaphorura glebata
CCAAGCGCTATACGTATAGCACGGGGGAGTTTGCCCCACGAGAATGGACCGAACCTGTGAATGTACTATCCTTGGCTAAACTGGTATCCTAGCTAAACCAGTACAGTAAAAGTCAAATAATTTAACTTGAACACCTTTAGGATTTCAGGAACGTCCACATCCATCCTAGTACACAAAATCTCATTAAAACTTTTAAAATTGAACTGAACTAAGCTGCACCTTCACAGCTCACACCTAGACCCGTAACACCGACTGACCGAACGATATCTCCTGCAGTTGCTCGATTTTTGGCAGTCATATTCCCGACCACATGTTAGTTCACCGAGACTAGGTAAGGAACTGACATAATTTCATGTCATGTTAATGGTTAAGTTTAGTTGTTCAGGTCGACCGTGTCCCTTATGACCCGACCCAACCTAACCCAAAATCTTTTGGCCAAGATGAGATGCAGATGTTTACGGAAATAAGAGCCGATCCGGGCCGGGTCCAAAAATTTTCCAAAATACTAAAGTGTAACTAAAAGGACACGCGGTTTCCCCGCCCAACCCGGCGACACGCGACCTGGAGACAGATGTTCAAGTATTTTTTGAATGAATCTGATCCTTGGACCGGACGGAATCAGGGCCAACCAACTAGCAGCTGCTGCCAGATCACCGAAGGTTTATTTTTCATAGAAATGCCACTATGCTATGCCACTCCACTTTGAAAACCTCAAACAGGGGCAAACCACTCCAGCACTTACTTTAAGCAAGTTCAACAGCTTTCAAAATAATACCACAATAATATTCACGTCCCGGTATGAAGTACATACGAACATTTACTATTTACCGACACATTCGGCATTCGTCCGAATGATAATAACAACATAAGGTCGTTCCAATCATCCTTTACTCGCACACATGCATGCACTGTCGCCACTTTTATATTTCAGATATTTACACTCACAAACAAAGCATTGTCCCGGTTTGAATGCAATGCACCCAACAAATAACTGGGGTCAAGTGTCACCCTAGCCAGCCTGTCACTAAATGCGAGTGTCACGCAGTACACAGTGTTTGAATTATTACTTAGCACGCACCAACAACATTACACTATTTTTTCGTACACTTTTAATCGACGAATTTATTTATTAACCACGACCGGTAGATCGGTCGGTCATGAAGAAATATTTCGGGTTAGTCAAACAAAAAATAACACACCACTGTTTCAAATTCAAATCCTTCCTAATGACTGGTTTTCATACTACAAACACTGACAAACTCCGACGGTTACACGCAACTTCGTACATCAGTCCTACCTGGCCAATCTCCTTCCTATAACTAATAACTAGGTCGATGGCCATCAATACTTGGAGCTATGGCCACGGCTCATCAGTATTTTCAATGTAAACGATTAGATAAAAGAAGGAAGAGTACATGTACATGGTAAGCTTGCATAGAGAATTGATTGAACCTGGAGAATTCATCTCAAGCCCTTGTCCAAGACTTCAATCAGATTTAATCCACTTCAA
Source organism: Protaphorura glebata (assembly GCA_034694305.1). NCBI lineage: Eukaryota > Metazoa > Arthropoda > Collembola > Poduromorpha > Onychiuridae > Protaphorura > Protaphorura glebata. The sequence goes on from JAQFYE010002796.1 coordinate 1,511, forward strand.
CACGCTCTTCGTCCGAAAAACCTTCCCAGTCATCAGCCCTTCTCTGAATGGACAAATGATCTCAAGAGACCAATTCATTCTCATCGCACCCACCACTTCAACAACTCAACGCGAGAGAATTCCAGTCAATTCACCGAGTGTTAAGGTCAAATTACAAATTAAACTGCCTGGAACGTAACACAATCAATGGCCATGACTAGATATAATGTCACTGCATTCCTAAAAATCAAGAGTACTCAATAGAATAAATGTAACCCTGTATCCCCATTTCCTTTAATTAAGTTCAGATCGAAAATCAACAGTTGAATGACTCCGACTAATGACAAGCCGGAAGAACAATTCAGCAAATTGGCTGTACGTGCCAATTAAAAATACGTCCAAAACCACGTTACACAAATTAGTCAAGCGACGCAAGCACATCTGTCCATTGATTAAAGCTTCGGACATTGACTGTAAAAATGGGCCACAGGAAGTAGAATGACCCTATAATGGTCAAAGTCGACCTAATTTTAAAATAATCTTTCCGACTATTTTAAAATAATATATCAGACTCTAACACATTTCTGGAGGGTAGAGCCCCGGGCCGAGAAAAACTCCTCGATTGATAATGCAGTCGTCGGATTTTATCGAAAGTCTCCAGTTAGCATCTACTTGGCTTTACTCTGTTACTAACTCATGGAAGCCAAGTCCAAGTCAGCCAACCAGCAAAAGACTTAAAAAAAACTCCTGAGGAAGAAAAACTCGTCGAGTCTCATTATTCTCAAACACTACTTTGGCTTTGCAAGGGTTAAAAAAAAGTAGTATCCTTCTGTAAGCTACGAACGCGACTTCAGGTCGAATAAGTCTTTACTTTTACTTTTCACTACATTCATCAGATGACGACTCGACTGAATCCATTCCGCTCCGACGGGCATTTCGCCTGACCGCAGCAGTTACTTTTACTTATCGGCTTCCTGAGATTCAAAGCCTTTTTATAAAACCGAACAGTCGTTTTTTGTTAAGAACATGGCGCTTGTGGTATCAGCTGGATACGTCTAAGATTTTACCCGCTACTAACAAAATGATACTATTGTGAAAGCTCTGCCTCTAGGAGTTCACTATGCCGACTACCAGGTTAGAAGCCACCACCAACAAGGACTTCATAATCTATGGGGTAAACCGAAATATGATAACTTTAGCCAGGGCCTGCCCCTAGTAAAAAAACCTTATATGGAGCAGTGACCGTTACCAATCGTATTTGCCCGATGGATCTAACCCTCATCTCAGAAAACATATTTATAGCACCTAACTGAATCCATCAATCGAAACTTCGCGTAAAAGGAACGCCTCAAAGAGATCTGTGCAAAAATTCGGGTAGACAACTCCTAACCGAGGAATCAAAATTCATCCATAAAATTGGCATTGAATTCCTAGAAACCACAGGTCTTCTGAGTGACCGACCACCACCACCAACTGAGCATTGTAGATTTTCCCACCTAACTCCCCACCCCGCCTCTCTTTCTAAATAAATAGAATGACGACAAAAGTCCTCAGTTCTTCTAGATCCTTATGAACAAATAGTGAAAACTTTTGTTATGGGTATAATGTGCTTCCTTAATTGGAATTGGAAACGAAGCCATTGCCAGACAAAAAAGTCACACACTCCAGCCCTAGACATAGTGTAGAGGAAATTACACATTCGTCTCATTTCCGACCGAAGCGACAGCGACGCCATTTAAACAAGCAAACTTCCAACTATATATTTATTTATCAAGACTTGACAGAACTCTTACTCGTGCGGAGAAGAAATACGAAAAAAGATAAAAATTGTGCACTGCAGGAGAAAAACAAAGAAACACTTGAAGTAGTAAAAGTAATCAACTAAACCCGCATGGTTCTTGGTCTAATACGGTCTTGACAGTTTGAGGAGAACTTTCTTTTGACAACTGATAAATTACACATTACACGGTGGAATCAAAAAATCATTTATACTGCTCCGTAGTCCTAGGCATTGAGTTCCTTCCGTTTGTCAGGTGTCAGTCAGTTCAGATTTAATCAAAACCCAAAAGCTTAACTTAAGCACCCACTTCATTTTCATTTCGTTTGACATTTAAAACCACACCGGATTTTCTTATTACTACGTCTAGTGAACGATTCACTAATTAAACACGAAGACCCTGCCACTACTGCCAACCTTCTGTACCCTATTTATCATTAGCTAGCATTTAGACAAATAATAATACAGGGTGGCTCACAAACTTGTTACCTGACCCTCTGTATATTTTTTAGAGAACATAACGTACAGTCTATAAGAACGGCCTAAAACAAAGTCGTCCCAAAGAGATGAGCAATCTTGAAGTCTCCTACAAAATGTGTAACTAGTTTTTCTACGGAAGCCTACAGTTTTGGAGGAAGGTAACATTTTATGAGCCACCCAATACATATTTTAGACGTTGCTTGCAACAAGTAAACGTTCAAACTTCAAAAATGCCAACATTCGCGTGGACTCATGTTTAGCTTATCTCCTCATCCATCAAATCACGATTTTTCCCACCCGGTATAATAATTTTAACGTTCAAACTCACTTAACAGCAATTTCTCCTTCCAGGCAGAACAAGTTTTAAGTAAATTAAACAAAGCAAATGCAAACAAAACACAAATCAAGAAAAACTAAAGGGACAGGTGAAGAACCGACTATCTTTTTTCAAATGTAACAGAAATTACCCATGGGGTGATTCGCCTTTATTTCTGTTGGAAATAACATAATATCATCTTTCGACGCCTGTTTGCTCTAAGGCACGTACCTTACACTTGAATTTGTACTGGAACAAATAAATTACATGTGCATTTCATTCAAGGCTTTCCTCCATTTTATTTGCCTTCAAGTTGGAATACAACGACGACAAAGTCTCAAAACAAACAATTCAGCTCTCTTGCAGTATAGTGGTGGCGCCAAGTTTTTCACACGCATCCTGCCTGATGTGGATGTTGCAGTCCAAGTTCTTTTTAAGGCAGTAAGGATTTGCATTTTGGATCAGAGTCAGTTTACTCTACCTTTGAAAATAAATTATGCTATTATGTAATAGTCAAACTATTACAACTAAAATTTGAAAAGTTGGCCGTGAACCCACCCCAAATTTATAAAATACGACCAAATTAATAATTTCATTAATTACTTTACAGCAAGCCACTTAAATGAGTCATTTTTTAGTGAGTCTATTTAAAAGTGTATGTTTCAATTCAAATCCAATTCCGAAATAAATACAGTCAAATCTTTTACTTATATGACTGCAACTTACAAACACAAACAGCATAAAACTCAATACGTCAGCCTTTCCTGACTCTGATAATCTTATTTGCCAAAGATAGGGTTAAACTCATTAGTCTTGAAAATCTTGCAAATAAAATGGTGGTTTCTTGCATACCACACACTAGACACACGCACTTTCTGTTCAATTTGGCAAACTCGGTAGAAAATTCCAAAGCGATAAGAGTGTAAGAAGATTACAAGTGATGAAAGTAGTTCAGCTAGTTGTACTTATAATTAAGGACCTTCGGTTCGGTGCCCTAGCATGGCTGGCCAATATCCAAAGTAACTGAAAATGAACCCACTGGCATGACAAGGAAACCAGCCTCATTGTAAAACTCAAATAATTTCAAGCTCCTGCTCAGTGAATATGATCAAAAGGATGTCAAAATTTTTTAACATAAATTGTCATCTGACGTATCTGTCAAACTTGTGGTCAGAATCCTTGTGACCTTACTGTGTTAATGTCTGAGTCGATCTGACTGATATAAAAAAATTCCTTGTGAATTTCAGTTCGCTGAACGATAAATTGTAAATTGACTCTCTTATTTTTTAAGCACTTCTTACCTATCAGTAGTTGTAAAAAGCCATACAATATTTAAATCTCCTTGATTGAATGAAGTCTATATTTGCTGCCAACTCTACACGTACTTAACACAATGCAAGTGACTTATTAGCTCGACATGACACGGGAGTAATGGGTTACAAATGATCTCTGATTGTCTTGGCCGCTGCTGTCTGTCTCCTTCCTTCTACTGTTCTTTCTAAACTTATTGTTGTTATATTTAAATATGCTGCCTAAGCCATTGTTTCGAAAGGACAAACCGAGAATCGACTGAAAACGTTGACTCCTCTTGTAAGAGACACAGTTCATTATGCTTCTGTTTCAAATCCTATTAATTACTGCCCCTCATCACATTTCGTCGAACCATATTTAGAAACTGACTTCCTCATCATTTCATCATAAGTGAGGTTTCCTTCATTCATTCACGACACAGCTGCCCATAATTATGAGCTAAATGGGACAGATGACCACTAATAAATAATTATGTGTCGTTTATCAATGAAAGGGAAGCGAACCAGGCCGTACGCAGTTGGTATTTCATTACAGCCGCGTAGATCAAACTCAGGACAATAGAGAATTCACTCCGGTACAGCAGTAAAGTTGTACTTTTAACTTTGTTTAGAAAAAGACCGAAACTAACTAGATTTTTGCTTAACCTATTTCTCAGAAATACCGTCAATACCATTTTTTTATTTCATATTACTGCGCGGCAAAGAATTTGCATCACGAGTGATAATATTACAGACGGTAGGCAGAATTAGTGACTCTTTTGCCCTTGCGATAAAAAATAGCAAAGGATATAAATTAGTCCATGCTCATGTAATTGGTCAACCGAATCGCATCTTCCAATCGAAGAGTCCGAATTTGATAAGTTGATTATCTTATCAATCATACATTATCAGGCACTAATTATTGCGAAGACAATGTCTTAGTCAGTCATAACCACAATAATAACGTCGAAAAATTCATAATCAGCGTCACCGCCACTAAACATCCTTTCATATCCGGAATTGCATCCTAATCCATAATTAATATAACTCGAGGAAGTCATTTGAAAATGAAAATGAAAACGGTAATGGTTCGGGCCACTCACTCCATCTCAAACTGGCCACTCGAAGGAAACTTAATTAATTTGACGGGAAGATGGACACGTCACCAAAGAAATTAATTAGGCATATGAGCATGAAAGGAAAGTGCAATCATGAAAGAAATGAATGAGCAAAATCATTCGCATTGCATCTATTAATAAGTATACGCGTACTGTAAGTATTGCGTCTGTCTATCTCATTCGCGTTTATTTGCAAATGCCCATTACATGAAAGACGAAACTATCAGCAGGTGGTTCAAATAAAAACATTGGCGTATGTAATGAAGACATGTCTTATACCGGCAACAGCAGCAGCAACGCTTCACTGACCTATTCTCATTCTGCATCCTTCCTGCAGTCCAATCGGCAATCCTTTTCCTTCATGTTTTTATTTTTATCAAACATATCTAACATAGGCAGCCCAGCCCAGCCCAGCCGTATAATTATATGCCATAAATCCAATCCCAATCGCAATAGGAAACACTTACAACATAAATACCAGGGATGGTTTGCTTGCTTGGGTTCGTCATCCAATAAATCCTTTTTTCCCTACTTTTTTTGCACTTTTTTACAACATAAGTACCGAGCCGCCGCCTTCCTCGACATTGTTTCATTACCTAACAACATACAACCCCATATTTTATACAACAGATGTAAACAATAGAAATGAAACTGAAACTGAGACTAACACATTGTAAATCCCACGAGCATCACACCTTCAAGAGGGGTTCGGTCGGAGGTCAAAATCATGACACATGGGGTAAAATATTCGATTTGAAAACTTCAACTTATATCTAAAATTCATCTTTTCCCCTAATAAGCCCGTCCAAAAAGTTGCAGATGCCGGATTCGAATGAATATAGCCCGAGCTCATAACTTTCAAACCAATTTGTTTCCTGGAGTTCGTGTTTATAGTTTGAAAGCGAATCAAAATGGGGAACCCGAGCTGAGAAGCATAGCGAACAATGACTTATCGGGTAATTTCAGAAATAGACGTGAAAATAGAACGGACTGATAAAACATTTCACGCTTGACTATTTTTATTGGAGAGCTAAGGCTAAAATAGGCGTCAGCGATACTATCGGAAAGATCTATACTGCTCCGCACATATGACGTCCATACATTTTGGGAGAACTTAATCTGTGACCCGAGCAGGTGGAGTTACTTCCCTTGCATTCATTTGACATAAGGTCATTTACTCTACAGCACAGTCCATGTGGGAAAGTCTGTTATTTCCTTCTCGACCAATTTCTTGTTCCTCATCAGTTTTAACGACTTAATAACGTAGAGACATCAGACAACGTGACAATGAATAAGTTTTAAGACAAATGTTCACAGACATTTAGATCATACGCCTTCTTTACTCTCATTTTGTTTAAAAGCTACAAAATTATGGGAAGTGCTAAGTAACCAAAAGGAACCAAAATGGAGTTTCGATAATGCGTTCAGCTGAAGCACGTGTGCGATATTCACTTTCGTTAATCTTCCTTTTCCATGTTAGCTAACCAAACTGAAGACCACATGTTAAATAGTGCGGATCTAGGTAAAGTAAATTGACGTTGTTTGAGGAAGTTATAGGTCAAAGTCATAAAGTATGATACATCGTTTGCAAATCTCAATTTCAGGATCACCACTTTCTCCAATTTCTTAAGTCGTTCAGTTTGAGCGAGCATGATTTCGAGGTGCTACTCGCTGATCAATTCTGGGTAAAATATTCCCACCAAAATGTGCTTTCCAATTTTTTAAACGGACTGTTCGAATTTTCTGCCGTTCTAATTTTAAGTTGAGTTAACTAGTACCGGAGCTTGCATTTCTTATGAAGGTATTGGGCGGGGTAAGAGTTGTAAAACAAATTCGGAATAAGAGGGTGATCGCACACGACATTTGAAACCATCACCTAGCCTATAAATCCCACGCACATAGCATACTAAATAATGCCAAGGGTTAAATTGACATTATTTTTTTGTAACCCGGTTATTGTGCATGGTCAAATGAAACCAGGAGTCTAATTTATGAATGAAGAGGAATTGTCCAATTCAAATTCCAATCGTGGTAAAGAATGCCATTCACCTTGTTACCAGAAAAGGACACAGCAATCAAAGAAATACTTCGGAATTGACCAGACCAGCTATACACCCTCACAAATACATACATATGCACACTTGTAAATTTCACAGGTGAAAAGAAACAAATTGGAGACAACAAAATAGCAGATCATCTCACATAAAAGTGTGGGTTAAAGACCTGTAACTTGTAACTTCGTATCCTGTCCTCAAGTGAACTCAGTTCTGTATGTACTTGACTCGTATTCATTAAAACGAATGTTTACTTGGCTCAGATTGGACCAAAAAGGAAATGCACTGGCAGTTTATACCATGATAAATTTAGAAAATTGTATTTACGAGCAGAAGGTAACTTAATAGGTTTCTCAACAACCCCGCCCACTCCTTGCTACAAACTTACGGTAAATGAGCTTAAGGGTTACACTTAAAGTACTGAAATACTTCCTTATTTCTGAAAGTCCTTTATTTAATTTTAATGAAAATGTAAAGCACAATGAGCAGGCAGGTGCGCACACTTGACACTTCTAGTTCCAGATGTTACCTGTGCTGTGGTCGCAACCATCAATTACGGAGGTCACCTGCTCGAGTTATAGCCAAAGCCATACCGTCTGAAGGAAGACGCACAAGTGTGCAGTGACAATGATATTTTTTTAAAGCCGAGCGTTTAGAATTTTTGATTTTGAAGACCACCCAGGCAAAACGAAGGCACATTGTGAGCCGAAACAATGGAAATTCACAATTATTGTGTCGCATCACAATTCACAAGTTGTCCAATTCAAACATGCAGGAAAAAAAGACAGTCACAATTCCGACCGGTTACATTTAATAAATATGTCACAGGGAAGAAGTCAAATAAGGCAATACCTGACATCTTAGTTAACAAGGAAACTATATTTCATGTCAAAAAGTGTCCTGGTCACAATTATGGCCAATTTCTCAGCAGATATTTCGGCGTAACTAAAGTGAAACAAACCAACAAGCCCCTCGAAATCGAGCTAAAGGTGTTAACATAATTCGTCACGATGAATCACAATAAGATTCATCCGGCGACAAAACCGTTGTATTCGTGACTACGACGTGGAGACTTGATTCTAAATTAGTGTACGAAAACATGTGTAGTTTTCTAGGAGACAAAACTGATTAATGCAAGAATAATTAACTTTCTACTGCCCGCATAGAAAGCTTTCGTCATAGACGAGCATAACGAACGTCTGATGTCCTCTATGATTAGACATTTGCCTGAGACACGGGCTAGACATCCGAATGAATTTCAACATCAAATTACGTCTTCAATGACCGACCAGGCCAGTCTAATTGAGTGAGACTCAAATGCCGGTTGAATGACAGCTTATTCGAATTTATGTAATGCCAAAGGGTTAAATATACAGGCTAGACAGAGACAGGTATGTATTTTTGGAGTGTGATATAACCCTTTACCACAACAGCACTCATACTAAAACATACAACAAAGGTAGTGATGACATCACAATTCACATACAATCACTGAATCACAGCTCAATTCTACAATCCGCACTACACTATGTAACATTTTTTGCCTTTCAAGTTAACCCAAGCAAAACAACTCATCAAATGTTTGCCAATTCACCAAATCATCCTTTTCCGCCTGTCCATTTAAGAATACCTCTTCACATTTGCAATTCCATTCATAGTCCGACTGTCCGACTCAGAAAATAAACTTCCGTTAGTTAGTTTCATCTTCCGCCACTATACTACCACATTCGTCATTCATTTCATAATTGCATAATACGGAATTCAGAGGAGACCAATTGTGATTGAATGATCACCTACCTTCCTTAGTATCCTAATCATCTAAAGAAAATGCCGTCCGATTATTTGACCCGAGATTTTTTATGTGTCTGCCGTCTGTCTTTCAAAAGTAGAATCAAAACCAAATCCATCCAAGATGATCAGTCTTTTCCAGTTTTTTATGAAGATCACTAAACACATCTGCCCTACCATCCTTCCTCACATCTGTTTGAGAAGTCAATCTCATGGCCAGTAGACAGATAGACTAACAAGGAATACTTTTCGGAGGAAAAGTAAAATCGGAGTTAGTCGGTTAAGTTTTCCAGTCACGTACATGAAGATAAAAATTCCGTAATATTTTGAAATACCGGCGCGTGTTAGTGTACGGAGTATATATCAAAAATTTCTGGAGACGAACTCATATATTTGTTGTCAAAATTGTCACATCCGTAATCAGGACACTCATAATGACTCAATATCTGGACGTTCTAGCCTGATCCGAATTTAACTACCAAACATTGACCCTTGTAAATATGATACATATACCAAAACCTAAATCTAAACCTACTTGTCTGAATCATGCGTTGCTTGCATAATGTGAAGCAACAAGGAAGCGCACTGTGCACTTGCATTGAACAATGCAACTCTTTGTCACAATTACAAAACATGTGAGTAAACTAATGTAGTGGTAATACTACTCAAAGTTAAACCTATAAAATAAAATTCATTGTATCTCTTGGGCCTTAGATCGTAAAATATATTAAGTCTCTTCCGTCAAGTTTTGTCGTAAAAGTGCCGATGTCACGACCGTTGGGTCCAACCCCATGTAAAATGAAGCCGAAGAGGATCACAATCAGTCCAGCCAGTCAGTCAAAGTCGTAAAAGTAACATTTTGGGTGCGCAAGATTTGGTCGTCAAACTGGTCATCAAAAATAATCAAGTTCATGCAGTTCATTTTATTTACTAACTAATACTGCATAGTAGGAATGCACTTAGGCAATGAATACATTTAAAACAAATACTTGTGAATGAAGTAGTTGTAAAAATCAATTTACAGCAAATGTACACATCAACGCATCTGCAACTTCCCCACAGTATATGCACATATTGCGGGAGTTAAATTAACTCCACTTAAAATTATCAAAAGGAACTTTTAGTAGATTTCTCAATTAACACTAACTAATAAACCAACAACATTTTGGTGACACCAAATGTCATGCTAATAGAACCTTAGTCAAAATTAAAAATTGTTCGTTCCCCTATTTACTTGAAGTTAAGCCAAACGGAAGGGCTGGGTTTAATTTAAATTAAGGTTTACGATTAACTTCAAGTACAAAAGGATAGCAATAACAATAATTTTAGAGAATTGACGCTAATTCTCTCGCTTATGAGTCAAATAATTATTTCAAATTCTAATTTTGTCTTAAATTCCCGTCCTCAAAATTTAAAATGTATGCAAAACAATAAATTCACGGCGTACAGAACATTTCACTTAAGACAAAAACGCTGGAACTTCAAGGTACTCTTGAAACACGATACGGTGAGTCAAAAAAATGTACAATTTCATTCCAAAAAGAAGTTGAAAAATTCACCTTCTGCCTCCGGGAAAATACCGGGTAAGTAATCGTGCGTAGATGTAGATTCAGTTATCAGTTAGCTTTACGTTTACCCTTCTTTCTACCTACATAACAATGGAATTGACTAACTCAGAAAACATTCGTAAAGTCATGGCGGCTCGGCAGATCATAACTGTCACGGTGTCCACATTCCTTCAACAGAGCAGAGAACATCATCTTTCTAGAAAATATAAACATGAACGATGAAAGGTAAGGTGTAAAGGCGAGCCGCGTCCCGCATCTCACAAAAACGAAACTGTCATTCTACAGAAGATATCAAAATGATGACAGCTCATTTTAGTTTAAATACCTAACAACAACTCTGTTCTGTTCGAAAAGGTAATAATAAAACTCCAGTAAAATTTCTCAGGAATTACTGTGAGGGAGCTATGTACGAAATCAGACATGGATGGAACTCGCCTGAATCCGGACAGTCGGAGGAGTCCGCCAAGATAACAAATTACGCGAATGCATTACCAAGCAAGCATGATAATAAAAAAGCAATGGTTTAAGAAACATTCTCAAATTTTGCATTTCGTCTAAACTATAATCTCGTAATTTTTATCGGATAAATCATAAAAAGACAATACCAAATATCAAAGTGCATGGTTTGCTTTCTCTGGTGACAGAAGCTGAAGTAGCAAATATATATAATTCGAATGAAAGTGTACGAGTATGAACTTTAACCTCTTCGCCTTGATCAAAACTGTCTTGGTCAAATCTACTGAGGTGACTGACAGACACAAAATTATACTTGTTATAATCAGAAACAAATACTATTGACTTTCTGTCTTCCGTCTGTGCAATTCATTCTACTCTGATCGCTTCTCAAAAAAATAATGAAATTAGAACTAGAAATAATTAGAAACCAGACTAATCTGACAACTAAACCTGCAATTACAAAGAATAACAATTCAACCGTCCATCATACTGCCTACCACAGACTAAGGAAGGGTCAACCAGGCTAAGAGGTCAAGTTCAAGAAATCTTTGTTATATCAAAAATGTAAAAGTGTTTTGCCTTACTTTTCCTTCTGGTACTTTCATCTTCGATGGAATTCAATCCCAATTATCAATTGACAAACATTCTTGCAAATCAAATCAACTCAAGAAAAATCAATCAGACTACTTCTTACAACCAGCTACTGCACGCTACCATATTTAATTTTGACCTACTTTATTTCACCTAAATGTCAACCAATTTGCTTGTCTGTCTGTCTTCATCGATTTAACGCAATGAATAGATAATTGCGTACAATTATTCTGATCAGTAACTCTGCGTACATGCAACCATAAAAATGAAACAGAAAAGGTAATTCTCTAATCGATGTTTGAGAAATTTAATTGATATTTTGACCCGATCAAAATACAATTGCGCTTGCGTGCACACCTTTTGTGTCCGGACAGGCCAGTTTCGGAACCAATTTGTTCGTCAAATATAAAATGTTTCGTGCAGGACGGTCCCACTAATTTTTGGCTACACGAGAGACGTACCCTTAAAATCCAATTTGCAATCGAGACTCGTAGATATGTACCCCCTGAACCTCTATAATTAATAATTACCCTCCAATATCAATGTTAAACTCGATTTCACTTTGCCAATACAAATAAGTACAAAACACGTAGGGATGACTATTTACCCATCACATGGCCCTTCCTTCTCTCATCGTAAACAAAGTCGTCGAATTAATAAAAAGTGAAACCAATCTACGAATCTTGTAAGAATGAGATCATCCGTCCGTCTGTCTACCAATCTATCTAACGTGGTTAACCTTCTGCTTCGTGTACAGAATTCAAATTCACAAATAATTACTCATTACATTCCATTCCAATCCATCAACGGACTCAACGGATAAATGATCATAACTAATCCAATCCATCGAAAAGTTGACCATCATGTTTTAGTAGAAAATAATCCGAATGAGTCGACAGCCGACCCGAATTCACAATTAATAATTTTAAGCGATTTCTACAGGGAAGAGAACTGCTGTCACCCCAGGAATTGAATAACCAGTTTCGGACTCTTTGTCTACTTAAAACTAAAGAAAACTGTGGGAAATAATCCAACAAGGCTAATAATACCCGCCTTAAAATACGATTTGACACGACAGAGCAAAAGCACTTCTTATCCCTACTGGTTGGATGAAAAATTCCTTCGTAAAAAATTTCTTGGTTGTAATTGAAGGTAAAAATATAGTATGCGTAGAATTTTCTAATAAAAAAATTGAAGACTCCACGTAATTCCTCAGTCGAAAGCGTAAAATCCGAAACGAAAAGCAGCTCTGACATGTATATAAGAAACATGCCGGTCGAAATTCCCACTCTAATAGTAAAACTGTATAAAATCAGTTATACTTAAATCACTTATCGTAGAAAAAAACGATTGAAATTAATAATCCTAATGTTTTTGTACCTGGCACAGAAGAGGTGTCGTTGACGATAGAAATATTTCCGGTCCGTTCGTAACAGAATTTGCACTTGCACTTGGCATTGGTTTCAATTTCGAAAACAGTAACAGTAACAGTTTGCGGTAGTTAGCTAGTCGTACGAAATAGCACTATTGGTGAGTAGCAAACCTTCCGAAACCGAGTAGAGCACACGACCATTAACATACTTAAATGTTAAAACTATCAGCATCAATGACTCATTTTTAGTCGACAGTTCAATGTTAATGTCTGACTGTCATTGTCACACTAGCAAAAATGAGATCCTTCCTTCTCACACCTCTCACCAAATGTAAATGCAGGCAAATCTTACAAAATTCGTGAAAATGAAACTTAACCGCAAATTGTGTGCTTAAGTGAGACTCGTCCAAAAATATTTCACCTCACGTATACACATCCATTCCATCCAATATTCAAGCACTCAATTCGACGTGACCACAAAACCAAACCAGGTAATGACCATGTCATTCCATCCATACGACTCCTTTTGCTGTCATTGTTATCCTTATTGGAATTTGATATTGGGATATTGGAATTCAATTAAAAATTTGTATGATGTTTTTCAACCTCCGAGTAGTCACGGCACGGCAGGCACAAATTCAATTTATTTCTCTCAATGCCAATTCATACACTTTCGATCAAGTACATGGACGCACATGTACAATACCGCATTTACATATTGCCACAATTAATTCATTAACAGAATTCGATTGACCGGTGTAGCCAAAGTTTGATTATATTTGAAGATAAGATCCTTATAAATATGAATTAATGCTCAAGGCAAAATCCCACTACTACTGAAGATGTAGTGCTTGAAATTTTGTGAATATTATTGTTATTGTTAACTCCTTGAGCACAGAGTGCACATTTATGTGAGACAGATTAGAATCTAACCCATTCGTTCCTTTCTCACGAAGAACCAAATTCCAACTGATGTCTTGGGCTCAACTGTCGAAGAACTACAACGGCAAACGGCTGCTGATGCACAACTAACAACTTCTACATTCTACATCATTACTAATCCAGGTAAGAAAAACTAACTAAACAGACCGACCAGGTAGGTGGATTGGATATATCTACCCTTCTATAAAATGGAATGGGAAAAATACAGGTGAGTAGAGCTCCGACCAGGGATGTTGATGTGGGGGAGACTCTCAAACTCAGGTAAAGTTGAATCTCACTGCTTACAATTCTAACAGTTTTTACAAGGAATACGATTAGGATGTAAAATTCCAATCATGCAGCCTTCAACACTTTGCAATGTTCTGTTTATTTACGTGCACTTGTGTATGAACCATGCGTGGGGCAGTAGAATTTTGGTTCATCACCATAAATATGTGAATTATTCACCAGCACGCTCTAATAAGTGACGCAAGGTCCGGATAATTTTCACTGAATACTATACCAATATCCATGCATCCATCCACTGCCCAACGATTCTGTCTGTCTGTCCCACCGCCACCGTCCTTCCTTCCTTTCACTATCTCGGTCTGGAGTTGATGACTTAAATAAATACGTATCCAATCCAAAAACCATACCCCGGTCTCTGCAATGGATTTTTCTTCTCCTTTGTTTGTCTAGACGTAGTTACCTGGTTCGTTCTCGAACCACGGGTTTTCTAGTGCTAAAATAATTATCTGGAGGCATCTGGGCTATTTAATCCGGACAATCACATCACATTACAGAAGGTCTCAGCTATATCCGATCCAATCCGAATTAGCTCTGACTCCAGAACCACGTAACACCCGAAACGGTCGAAACCTTATGTTAATCATCCCACAGAACCTTCATATTCATGACCAGGAGAGGCCACAAGAATTAACTAATACCTACTTAAAGTTTCATAGATTGACCTGAATTTTACAGACGTATACTGTCCCTTGAGAATCGGAAGAAAAATATTGCCACATTTGCTTTTACTGCAAGCCTCGTTCTTGTCCCTACCCCTGGTTTAGCACTGCAGTGCAGCAGTGGCATAATAATATTTAGTCTTGAACGAGTATTAGGTTTTCGGAGCCGAAGACGCAAAAGATGTAGAGAATAAGAGAGACAAAGAAAATGCAAAGGAAAATTTCTTGCAGGGTTGGCACCACACCTTAGATTTCTTTTCATTCAGGCCGGTTCTAGTTTCGAGTCAAGAATAGAAGGTTCCTAGAATATTGAGGCGAGGTGTGAATAGGGAAGTTAAACGGTTCAATGGTCCCAGCTTTTACAACTTCAAAATTTCCATTCATAAGAAATGAGAAACTATTTTCGGTTGGGAAGTTCTATAAATGGTAAGAATTATCTGGAAATGGTACACCGTGTACAGAAGTAACAGTGTGCTCTGTCGGGAGATAACGAAAAATTCGTGAACGTCTGCAATCATTCATGATATCGATATTAAATAAATAAACTCACCGATTAACATTCCAATGAACATTTCTAGTACAAAACGGTTAGCTTTTCATCTGGCATAGCTAATACCATTATGCTACAAAACGGCCCGAGAAACATCCAATAGAAATGTGAACGAGCAAAATCGAATAAAGCCGTGCGAACACGGATTTGCTGAGTTTTAGACGAAACCTTGGACTTTTGAGTTGTCATCGCCAAATCCTAAGCGCCGGTACCGGGCGCCCGAGAAAGTGAAGTGAGAAACTGATATTATCGGATTGTT
>JAQFYE010002797.1:0-16986 GCA_034694305.1 Protaphorura glebata
AGATCGAGTAATTATTCGATTATTCAATTCGGATTTAGCTTGTAATTGTCTAATTCGAAATTATTAATCGGATAGACACGGACCCGACAAACATATTATTTGAGCCATTGTGTCAAACGATGAGCCCTATGAGAAATTAATTAAAAACAATTTATTGCATTATGTGATTAACAGGTATTTTGCTGCTTGATACAAATTTTGGTCATCTATGAGTCGATTTCGTGGCTGTGCATTCTGCATCGAGTCGTGTCCTCCAAGGAAAATTCATACCATTACATGAGAATCGCACAATTAGTGAAATGTACCACATTTTGCTTTGTCTTCATTTACACCTTTTGGCTGCAGAAACGGAAGTTTTCCATATTGGTCAAAAAGATTCGGGCTTTGGATTTTCTTTATGAGAGTTCCAGGAGTGATTTGAAAGTAATGAACAATCCCTTGCTTTGCTAATCTGTTTTCAAATAACTTGAAATACTCATACATACTTTTATAACCGTCAAGAATTTTCAGTTTTCACTGTTTTTGACATTCAAATTACTGTTTTCGTATGTTGGCTTAGAATTTTAGCTTTAGACAAAATCGAATTAATTTTAATCGTTTCCTTGGGTGAATTTTACAGACAAGTCTCCTGGCTTATGGAATCTGCTTCTGTGCTGTTGTTTGGGCCGTCGCAGAATTTTCTGCGTTGAACATTGGATTAATTCCTTTGGAGTCTGGTTCCGGTGGGCGCCTTGCCGTTATGGTCGAAGAAGCAAGGCATTTGTACTTTCCGATGTCAAAATCAAATTCCGGTCAATTGGTCATTGGAATGATTGATGGACTGGCAAACGAGAGCCTCATGGGGAACTCTGTCAAACTGGATGGCTTGACTCTGGCGGACGTTATTGTTACTGTAGTCCACGCTATCGCAGTTTTTCCACACTACGTTTGTGTGAATTCAGCCGACAAAATTGTACTACTTCTGGCGATTTTTTGTCGGACACTCGTGATTGATTTCGTTTCATTTGCTAAGAAATCCGGGCGAAAAATGGATGAGGTATTTCAATAACATGTCTTGTATCTTTCAAATGCATTCACAACGCTAGTTTTGACCAAAACAAAACCAAGTATTTTAGCAGGATTGTCGCCTGGCTCAGGCTCGGATAATCTAATGAAAAAAAATATTTTAAGAAAATATAAAATAAAATTCTCACAGGTTTTTCAAAACTATGAGGCACTGAAGGACCAAATTCATGCTATAAATGATGTGATGGGAATGCTGATTTTATTTTTCGTGGGTGGTTGCCTTCCATTTTATCCAACTTGGACTGGCGTTATCTTTTTTCACAAAGACGCATCCTGGTTTCAATACGCACAATTCATTTCATTCTTTGGAATGTTCTTTCTCATTCTGGGCGTGGCTGCTGATGTGAATTTGAAGGTAATAAATAAATATAAAAATAAATAGTATAAATAGTGTCTCATGTTGTTTCTTAATGGCAACTTCTCATCTTAATTGGTCCAAACCAGATTAACGAGGTACTAGAGAATGTAAAATCTAACTTAACAATTTGACAAACCGGAATTTTTTAAATTCGGCTCAAATAATGTTCTGCATTTTAAAATTGACCCGGGAAACTCGTAAATTATGTATTCGACACTAATTTAACATGATTTCCTCACAGATCGGTGAGTTCTACGTTTGGATTTCGTCTAAAGAAGCCCAAGGAACACACATTTCAACAAATCGATTTAATTCGATAATGATGGACATGTATTCGGAACAAGTGGCATTGAGAGGAAAAGGGTTCTTTAAAATGACCTATAGATTTTTTGGGACAGTGAGTAAATATGATTTTGAAGTTGTGAATTTTCTTTAACCGTACTCATGTATTCGTTGTAATACTGTATTTCAGGTTCTGAGCGTTATTGTTACATACACAATAATCATTGTCCAATTTCAAATGTCCGGTCGGCACAAGTAGTCCAGTCCGCCCGAAATTATAGTTGGCATTTATCCATTTGTTCTTTGACTACGAACTACCGCGCGTGCCCATTTGGAAATGACTACTGACAATGCCGTCTCGATTTCACTTTGAGTTTTGTCTCCCACTCAGAGTGGGAGACTAAACTCAGAGTGAAATCTAGAAGGCATTGCCCGATCATATTTGCATCAAATTCTAGGAAAGTGGTTAAGTAATAAACGTTATTGGCTTAGACGGTGAGTGCGGAAGACGTAAAAAATAAAACAAACGTAACTAAGAATCGCAGCTATTCATTATGATTAATTTCTCCTTCCCTGTTACAAAATTCAAGGGTTTCTGTCCTGGCTACTATAACCCGGCACTCTTCAAGTGTTTAATTAGTGATTAATCAAACAGATTATGAATGACAATTTAAATTAGCAGAAATTATCATGAATGAATATGTACACGACTATAGACTAGTAAGACTTTACGCTTTCGTCATAACCTTGAAACCCGAATTTCCTACTGAACCTTTCATCAGTGAGGACTCACTATAAGAACCCACATACAACACAAATGATGAACTCAAAATAAATTCCTTCTATTTGAACGAAGAGGAAAAACAATTCTCGATAGAAATGCTGATAATATTTACATGAAGTCAACAATTTTGAAAAACACATTATCCAAATTGGTGTTCCATTCTCTCTATTATTATACATCAGATAATACAAGAAACATTATTCAAACATTGCAAATTAAACTAGAATTATGAAGAATGATGAATGGAAGGGCCATTCTCGAGTGATAATTACGAGAATAAAAGATGATCTCAGATTTTGAAATATCCGGTGACGTCGATTTGCGTACGCTGGGTTCTACAGAAAAATCCTGAAGACTCCTTTAAAAGAACGACATTTTCTTAGCTTGTTTCAGTTACTATTTTGCACTCATCCTGAATCAAACAATTATAAATTAATCAAAGGTTTAAATTTTCTACTAAATAAAAATGTCCCGTCTTGGACTTGAGTTACTCGTTGTCTTGCTCGCCTCAATTGGCGTTTCGGTGTTCGGTCAAAGATGCCGTTTCAACGGACCACAAGATGCACCGACATTACGAGGGTCGAATTTTTTAACGAATATAGGAAACGGAATGTGCTTGAAGATAGACAGAGTGGCATCGGGATTTGGAGGAAGTCGGTTTCCCATAAAATTAGACGTCTGCACTTGGAAGTGAGTTAACTTTAAACATTATTGAATGTTTTTAACATAATATGAACCAAGTGAAAGCAGTGACCAAAACTGTTTATGCCTATCCAAGCGATCCAACCCCCACCAACAAGGCAAGGTTGGGTCGTATCACATAACATATTACTGACATCGTGCAGGTCAAATTATCACGCTAATTTTTGTTCTTATTCCTTGTAGCAACATATCTCCAGCAAAAGAACAACTTTTCGAAGTCAGGAACCATAACGGTGGAAGCATCATAAAACCAACCTACGATTCATCCACTGAACGATGTGCAACAACCTTCGGAACAAATCTGGTGGCTACAAATTGCATTCCAAAGAACAATGATCAAACTTGGATATTCAATCATGTCAGAGGTGGCATGTACAATGTACTGAAGAGGTCAAACGGAAGGTGCCTTAAGGCTCAGTCAAGAGTTAAGGGAAGCATTGTGGTCGAAGCTATCTGCACTCCTGCTGATAATATGCAATTATGGCGTATTTGCACGAAGTGAATTATTGGATGACAATATACAAAAATGAATTTCATGACCAGGCTGTTTTTGATTTTAGTTGAACATTAAATATTCTACATTTTTATTGCCATACGACGTCGGATCGCCGGTTCATTTTCTTTCAATGCAACACCACAATAGGGTTTCAAGGTTCGACCAAAGTTTGTTTCGGCTACCGAACTGTCGAGAAATCCTGCACCATAAAATATCACAAGAACCTCGATATAACTTTGAAAAATTGTGAGAATACTCTATGAAAATCACATTCCGAATTCGGAATTCTTGGACTCATTTTGTTAAATGAGTCGTCATTGTGCCGTGAATACTGTAATTACTTTGTAATTATGGTACGAATCACTGGTACCATAATTTCAAAATTCCGGTAGTCTAGGTGCACTCTTCCGTTGAAATCTGTTGATAAGGTATGGACAAATGTCGACTAATATTTTTCATAGCGAATGACTTGTCTTTCCATTTAAATCTGAAATTTTTCCTACCAGTTATCTCACTTAAAACAACCGGATTACCTCGGCTTTCCCGAGGAATTGAATACCGAATGCGAAGGGACAGGGCTTACAATCAGCATTAAAACGGAATCCGGCCACGGTTAAAAAATAAAATAAGTTCAACTACGGTCTCCAGGATAAACTATCTGGCACAGATGAGTAACACTTCATATCTATGTTTAGGTAAATGTGTACACAAAACACAAGAACTAGGTTTCAAATTAATGAAATAAATCGATCCAATTAGTAGATGACACGAGTATAGGGGCTTATGCAAACAATATCTTAATTGAACCCACGAAATAGTGGTTTCGGAAAAGTCGATCAATTTGGCCATTAATCTCTTGACGTTTGTTTGATTTGAATTCGGAACGATCAAGGTGCAGTTCACCGGTTAATCTTATGCTGAAAGTATAGTCATGCATGTTGCTTCAGGGAAAGTTTATTATTTAAATTATTTGAACGTGTTTATCAATCTAGGGTATTTCACATTCGTCATCCCCTTCCGATTTAAGGCGACAAATAATGTTTACATCTTCAACAAGTGTTTCGCGCAACAGGTAAAGAATATCTAAATGATGTACAGTACAAGTGGGCTCAGGGATAAAGGATAAAGTTGGGTTTTCGAATTTTTCTTTTGGAGAATTCATCCAGAATTTTAACATTTTTATTAAAGAAAACACACATAACTGACATTCGTCGTAAGGTATTCTAAAACTTCGCCTGTTACATTTTCCGTAAAGATTTGTTACATTTCCTTTCGGTCAAGGGACCGCGTACTCATACTAATAGGGAGAAACTTTCTTTTGGCGGGGATGGAATCTATCGAGCTGACATTGTAAAGTTAGGCCTAAGTCTCCACAGGCTCAGGCCATGGACTGCAATGGTGTGGTGACAATTGAGACCATTATCTTGGCCATGCTAAATTATTTTTTTACCACCAACAGGTCACCTGCTTCGTGGTTCAAATTTTGGTTCTCTACGAATCGTTTGTGAATATTCTGAATGCCCCGTGGGACCTGGACTCCAGGAATCCAATCAAATACATTTGGATAACGAATATTTTAGTTATTCCGGTCATTCATTTTTCGTTCTTTTACATGTATTGGTTCAAGCAAGAACAGTTTGTATTAATTATGAATGGATTGCAATGTCTGGGCTTCGTGAGGAATACTTCGTATAATTATAAGAAGGTATTAATGTTCATAGTTTACATAGATTGGTTCACTTGCTACTACATGCATCCAATTCTTCGTGATATTTTGCTTCGGATTTGATAGGAAATATTTTCACTTACTTAAATGTAAAAATTTTGGCGGTTCGTAATTAATTTCGCCTTTTAGCAAAGAACACAGCAGACACCTTACGAACCAGAGTTGGCTAGTCAAATTCCGCTGCTGAACAACGTTTATAAAGGTTCCAACACGAAAAGTCTAAACGTTTGGCCGCCAGAAATACACGGTGGGCATGTGGTACACCCTGGCGTATATCTAGTGGCCAATCGGTGCGCATTTGAGGGTGGAACCTTCACACAAATTGTTCAGCAGGTCGAGGCCTATAACATATCCAAAACCAGCCATATCTGACCAACATATTATGGCCCGTAAGGTGTCTGCTCCATTCAAACATATATGTGGTTATTTGAATGCCAGTATTTCATAGCCGAAAGGAAATGTCCATAACATTTAATAGTCAAAGGTGTCAGTTTCCGTGTAAAACTGAGATCAGGCTTATTTGCCATTCAATATTTAGTCAATTAAAGAGAGGCTGATATAATTATTTTTTTTAATTCATCTTTAACATTTTCACTTTTGTATCGGTTTCCTTAGTATTGCTTACGGAAGTACGTGCTTATTAGAATGTCTTCCGCCTTTCTGTTTTTGTTGAATCATGCATGTCTTGCTTGTGTTCAGGTTCAAGACACTTAATTTGTGTAACATATGGGGCCATTGTCTATAACAATTGCAGGCAAACGTTCTGGCGTTCGGAATTCAGTTCTATGTAATTTTTATTTTCATCGTGGAAGAAATTGTCCGCCTCAACGGAAATCTTGAGGAAAGGTCGGGAAATTTCTCTAACGAAGCCGAAGCTATGTACCATCTCAAGGTTATTTCATCAAATCCTGGTTGGATTAGCCGTGCTTTTGTTACCGCAATTCATTTTATTATCTCTATTCCAACCGCCCTGACTTTGTTCAACTTAAACGGCACCATTCTTTTGGTTGGTATGTGCTTCCGACATGTTATGGAGGATTTTGTACACTTTTGCAAATCATCAAGTGCACAATCCGATCGTTTGGTAAGACATAACACAATTAATACCATAGCTAAACCTGTGCCAGGCGTACAAAATATGCAGTCGAGATAATCGGAGAGACAATCAGGACAGATTAATTACGTTTATGGAAGTCGTAAAATGACGGCGCGGAGAATCAAGCGAACCAACGGCCCATAGTGTCAGCCTGGTGGCTTCCAGGCTGGGTAGGTCGCGAAAACAAATGTCAGTGTACGGTCCCAGTAACCACCTTAGCTAGACGACCACTTGACTAGAGACATACGGTTCTTATGTCGTCTGACCTATCGCTGCACCGTGTAATATCAACTGTAGGCTGCCGCCACTTCCACCACCACAAGACCCCATTTTCATCACATAGGTGTGGTCGCCTGTGACAGGTCTTGCTTTAGTAATTACTTAGCTGAATCAAATATGGCAGAGTTAAGCCAACTATATATTGATATGTCAACAGGTATTCCAGTACTACGTTCAGATCAAGGAACTTGTAAATACTGCCAATCAAGCATTTGGTTCAATCATGGCTGTTGGTTTAGTTTGCACTCTGCCATTTTACCCATGCTGGGCTGGAGTACTGTTCTCCAATTGGGACACTCTAAGCGATGGATTCAAAATTGGAATGTTGTTCGCCTTTTGCACCTATGTTGGAATATTTTCATTTATCTGCATCGTCTGCTCTGATGTGCATGCCAAGGTAATTGCAAATGAACCAGCAATTAAACTTTAGAACGGATTATCAAAGCTAAAGTTAATTCATCAGGCGGGAGAGTTCTACGCTTGGTTATCCTCTCGAGTTCATAACAAAAATAGCGGAATTCTAAGCCCGACTCTGACCACATATCTGCACATGGACATGGCTTCCAATCAGATATCACTGAAATTTGGTGGGTTATTTGCCATCACGTACGGATTGTGTGGAACGGTGAGCTTTTTCTTTTATTTCAATCGGAATATTCTAAAATTCTCAAAGTTAAACTCATAATATTTAACATTTATAGCTCTTAGGAGTTTTCGTGACGTACACAATCATTACCATCCAATTTGAGATCTCTAAAAGAGGAACAACGACTTCGCCTGGCGCAGGGAATTTTTCCCTTGAAATGTAGTTTGACATCACTCTACATTCCTCTCCCCAATTATGAGGTTTTTCGCTGCTCCAGATTTTTGGAGTGTCAATTATATTGGTAATAGACAAATTGTAACTTAACTTAACGCGACGGTTGTATTTGTAGAATTTTGAAGTTCTGTGCCTACGCTTTGGATTTGTGTCAACTTTCTCTACACTGACATTCCCTCATATGTAATGCGCGCCTCTAATAACCGGCCTCTAGTTTCGACTTAATTAGTCACTCAGACGTTATAACGACTTCATCGAACATCGAGAAATGAACAATTTATGTGTTGGAATTAAATATAAATTGTATGAGTCTATTCAGTTCTACTGTGCTCTTTTTTTCCTGCACGCAATGTGGGTCCAATTTTATTCTAATATTTTGATTTTGAATCCTGGAGAATAAATCCGTAAAATTAAGATGTGTAAGATGTGTGCAGCCACGACGACGAATTGTTAGAAAAAACTATTGACTTAAAAAACAAACTTTGAAGGAATTTTGGTTGTTACAAAACGCAAATCCATGGAAACTACGCGTTGTGTTGATTTTTTAATGTCCAAAATTGATGACTAGACCCATTTTCCAGTCACTCGTCCAAACTTTTACAGTTTTACCTTTTTGTGCGTTAGCCAAAAACTATTTGTGAGTTTGAAAAAAGCGTTTACGAGAAAGATACTGCGTGCTAGGACGGCTTGTTGAAAAAGCGTTCTGTCGTGAGAACAGAGAGAGAATCTGCGAGAGATTTGAGATAATTTCGAATTGAAGAAGTGAGGTTGGATAAAGATTCAATACCCATGGGTTGTGGAGAATCCAAACAGAAGGGAAAAGACGGAGGAGATGATTCTCCTGAAAATACCGTGGACAATTCTGCAGATGATCAAGTCCCGGACAGGAAGGAAAAGTTGGAAATCAGAGATTTGGTTGACGAGGGTGTCGTAGACAGATTGGTACGAATATCAATTAAAAAATTTCGAGGATCTCATGATTTCATAGGCTAACAGATTCATAATATTTTAATATCATGCACATAATATTTTGGGTTGGGGCACATAAATTCTGTATCGCATCTGCTCCGGAGTTAATTTATTTTTACCTCACGAGTACTTAATTGCCTCCTAGCGTGAGCCATTTACTAAACATTTTCCAGTTTTCTTCGACTTCACATCTTACTTATTTTGAACAAACTCCTGGTTTGGCGACATATTGGGGAATGATTACTATGAAAAACAGCACCATCGCTTAAAATTTTTTGAAGTATGGATTAAAATATTTATGCCCATGAAATTAATTTATAGGAAGCGATTCGTAACGCGAATCTGGCCACTTTCGTAGGTGAATTTACATTGATGGCAGGCAAGATTGGAGGTTTAGCCAAACGTCAAGACGGGTGTCAAAAGAAATGCAACAAGGAAAGAAAGGATATGGCGGCATTCTTGGGAAGAATCAGAGACGGTCTACAAACAAGTGACTTGTCCATCGAGGAAATGGGAAACTTTGGAATGACTCTTGAAAAATCTCCTGACAAATTTCAAGGACTTTTAGTCGAATTGTCCAAACTGGATGTTGAGCTGCAGTCTCTCTCCGACTTTCGTTTCAAGGGTTTGGACGGTAGGAGCGTTGGCATGTTTGATATGCCAGAAGAGCTCAGGGATGCCCTTGAGGATTTGACAACTGAAGCAAATGAGCTTCTGAGTAAAAGCAGGACCATTCGATTTGGAATCCTCGAAATGTTGAGGGAAATTGACACAGCTAAATGGTATATCGCACTCAACATGGTCAAAACTCATCAGAGAGGCCATTTGGAGATGGAAAAAAATAATTTAGAAAAAGAAGTTGGCAATTTGAAAAAAGAAAAGGAGCGATTGGCAGAGGAAAGAGACAGATCCAAAGCAGTTAAGAACGAACTGGAAAAAGTTAATGTCAAATTGCAAGAAGAGAATCAGAACTTGAAGGAATCTAACCAAGAACTCAATCAAGTGAAAATCAGATTGGAGAAGGAAAACGAACAGTTGAAGGCAACCATGCTGGATATGATGTTGATGAAAATGGATGCAGATAAACATCCGACTTATCCGAAGGAACCGGACCTTCGCCTGGAACCACCGAGAGATGATGACGCAGCGGTCCTCAGCAATCACCATGAACCGGACCTTTTGCCAGAACCGCAGACGGATCTGGGTCCCTATCATCCTGGTGGGAACATTATTACTAACTTTACACAAATACATTAAGTTCAGTTATATTTCAATATTTAAAAAATATTTGCAGTAATCTCTTTCGGTGAGGCATCAATCGAAAAGTCATCACTTATAATGGCAGAAGCTCCAATGGAGAAGATAACGAAGCGATTGAATGTGGGACGCCCGCCAGACAATTCACTCGCGGAAACTATTCACACTGAGAAGTTTGACTTTTTGAAGGTCCGTAATTATCCGATGAAAAATGTGCTTCCCTCTGCACTTTCGACAGACGGTGTTCAAGCTCAAAGTAAGTGCGACCCAGACGGCCAGCTTCCGACTCAGCTAATTTCACAAGCCCAGCCGCCATCCGATGTGAAATGTGTCAGCTCTGGTGTCAAGCTTCCGGATGAAAAGTTGTCAGGTACTACATACATATACGGATAAATCAATTACCTAAGGACACTTTCTGACTCCCAAAATAACATTATGTAATGTAAACTTGTACTTACTTGAGTGTCAATTACTATAAGTTTTGTACTGACGGTGATTTTCGTTAATAAATGGTGATTTTCTCCCAGAAGTGGTCTACTTCGGAAGATCAATGGACGTCGAAGATTCAAATGGTCTAGCTTCAAAAGTTGGAATTTCAAAAGAACTAGCCACTGCAGTTCGAATTTCCAAGGGCCGGGACCGAGCCTCTGATATTGGAAATTTAAAGACCCGGAAATCACGGATGCCATCGCCATCATTTCCATCGTCAGACTTCGGAATTTTAAAAGTTCTAGCAGCACCTTCAAGAGAATTGGAACTGACCACAGCAGAGGACAGAGCCTCTATTGGAAATTTAAATACTCCGAATTCTAAAGTCAAGAGATCGGAGATTCCAGCAGAAAAGGTCCAATTGAATTTGATTATCGGTTCATTCACTAAGGGCAATTAAATAACTATCTAATTAATTTCAAAGGATCCAGCAGCGTCGGATGCCAAAATTCCTGACCAGAAGCCGGTCCAAAATTGCGTTCAAGTTCAGGATCTCCGTTTATCTCATGCCGAACGTTCTCAGGTTCCAGTGCTGGAAGTTCAAGATGCAGAGGAGATTGAGATTCAACGCAAAAATGCACCTGGAGCAACAAATAATCAACGTCGGCGAAAGAAGACGAAGAAAAAAGAGCCAGGCCTTTTCAAAGTCCTCTTCAAAGGATTAATCTGCACACGCCGATCAGCCCATGATTGAAAAGTCTACGACATAATTCTTCTCAATAAATTATGAAATCAAAAACTTTGTAAATGTGTGCCATCGTCGGCTGTAAAATTGTGCCTCCAATAAATGCAAAGTTTATGGCGTAGTAAAACTTCAGTTCTAATTACGCACCGTCCTTACCTATAATGGTATATTAGTTAGGTATATTTGGGATTTTAATTTCAATTGTCCAGATAAGTCAATACGTTCTGACATGATGATACACGCAACCCTCACTATGTTGTGGAAGAATTTAGCAGAATATTCAGCGCGGTATTGGATTTAAAGATATTTTCCTTCACTGGAACATTTCCCTACTACTAGGGTGACCCTCTCTTGTGCCTATATTCATCCTACCTGGATATCTGATCATGCCTTACGTCGAATGTTAACTGATCATCGGCCTGCCTGTTTCACCAGATAACGACTCGAATAGATGATAGACACATTTTGTTTTATGCTTTCTGTTTCTATTCAATAGAGAAACGAACTCAATTATAATATTTGTAAATTCCATCCAGCTCGTGGCTGTTAATTCCTTTAATTAATTTTGATGATATCATCATTATCATCCCACATTATTAATTCACGCGAACTGCACATGCACGTGTCAGTTTTTAAGTGAATAATTGTGAATTGTACATCAATCATTGTTAAGCCATATATGTTTTGAAACCACTTTAAATCCATGCGAGATTTCAATTAACAGAATTTCATGCAGCTGCAACTAATTTCTAAAGGCCCTATATAAAAGCCGTAGTGTTTCGTTGTTTTAGTCCTAATTAACACTTACGAATAATAACATTGTGTCAGTGAAGTTCCAATAACTGTCAGTAATATGAACGCCTTCAGAATATTGAACGTTCAAATAATTATTTTCATAATTTCTTATGTAGAAGGATATCGTACGGTGAGTGTGATAAAATAATATGTTGTAAAACTTTTGTTTTCAATCCGAGTGTAATAGAAATGCTATAATTAAAGATATAAAACAGGTTAATTCAAAGGTCAGTCTTCGTAATCAGACACCACTGGAAAGATGTGTCATTCCCGGCGTCCTGGCGCTCACATTTGGTAAGCTTATAATATTTTGGAAGTTAAAATTTGGAATTAGTGCGATTGGTTCATAATTTATTTACCTTCGCCCGCTGTCTTCACTTGTTTAATAGGCAAGATTATGAACTACTGTACATATATATTTATTTATTTAAAAATCAAAATATTTTATGGCATCTACGTAGACGATGGACCCGGTCTTCAAACTCTCAAAGTGCTCGACGTCCTAAGGGAGAAAAACGTGACCGCTACATTCTTCATTAACGGTGATAACACCATGAACATTGAAGACGCGATGGCCACGGTCATTGTGCAAAAAACAATGGACGAGGTACGCCATTTTATTGTAATAATAATTAAATCTGTACCAGTGTGAGTTAGCAAACGCTTGGCTGGGACGACCTGATCATGCATTTCCTGATAAAGCCACGTCATTAATTTTGTATAATTCAAGACCATAGTGTACCGCAGTGTAACATTTTTGTCGCCGGAGACAGGTTTAATTCAACAGTTTTTATGAAGGGAAAAGTTGTTATTAATAATTAATATTCTTTCAGGGTCACTTCGTTGCCAGTCACACATGGTCACACCAAAATCTAACTCGACTGAGCTATGAATCAATTCTGTTCGAAATGAACAACTTGGCGGACACTTTCTTTAGACTATTTGGAAAACGTCTGACAGTGATGAGACCGCCATTTGGGAATTTGAATTCCACTGTGATTGATATTGTCGCCGGTCAGCTTAGCTATGACATTATAATTTGGAGTATTGATCCCCGGGACTGGGATCATCCTGGCGACCATGCAGCTGGCCTGGTAGACTACTTTAAGCAAATAAATGGAACTGATCCAAATACAACGTTGGGATTCATTGCTCTCCATCATGATCCACTAGCGAAAAGTGAAGAATTTGCAGCCATTGTAATAGATTATGTTCGAGAATCTGGTTATCGGTTTGTTAGTTTGTGCGAGTGTTTAGGATATCCTATGAGTTAATATTAAATTAGATTATTTGTAACAGTCAACGTGAACGTATATCTTAATATTTCAAATGCCCTGTGGATTGGCATCATTTTTAACTTATTTTATACGCGTGATATCAAAACAGACATCGTGGACGTCGTCGTGCAGCATATTTGATGAAATCAGAGAATATTATATTTACAATTCATTAATAAATCAGATATACTCAAATACTCTCAATCGTTAATATTCTCCATAAAGGGCACGGTGAATTGTCCAGTATGCGACATTTTTTGTCACAGCATCGGTCCGGCCCGGAAGAACGACGGGTTGGGACGAAAATCTGACAATTTTTTTTAAACGACGATATGAACATTATAAGCAAATAATTTGTATGAACTAGATGTTATTCCTGGTTTTATCTCAGAGATTAGACTATTGTAATGGATTGGATCTTGGATCTTTAGATTTTTCTTCGAATGACCAATGATGATTTCGCATGAGTTCCTTAATTTTCTAGTTATGACGGTTGTGCAAATGATAGTGCGCGCTTGAATTCATGCCATCTTCTTCCAAAATTGCTCCTACCGAAGTCGTTCTCAAGAAACCTTGTCTTGTAACTTGGAATTGTATTATTATTACTGTGTATGTAACTAAAACACTCAGAACCTGCATTAAAAGAAGAAATGTTAGGAATTCTGAAATCAGAATTAATATTTTTAAGTAACGTTTCTTACAGTTCCAAAGAAGCGATATGTCATCGTGAAAAAGCCACTACCTCGAATCGCGAGTTGATTCGAATTCATATCCATGTTCAGTGACACCAGCCGGATGGACGATAATATTTCCAAATTCTCAAGGGAGGATATCCAAATGTAGAATTTTGTTGCCTATTTAATTTCGAACAGGAGATCATATGCCCAATGATTTAGAAATTTGGATATATACCATATTCTATCCTATCTCGTTACGAATCAGTTTTTCTAGATAGCTCATACCTAGTAGAAGGTTATCGTGGGGATTCAGATTAAAATTATGTGAGATACGAATATCCGAACGCTGTTATTGAAACTATTAATTTAATGCAGAAAGTTTGGCGCTGAATGTGAAACGTACCTTGGCGTTGAATTCGGCCGCCAAAGTCAGAAGGATAAAGAACGTTCCAAAATGAATGAAGAAATGAATCATCACGTGTTCTTCAAAATAAACCACGGCCGCCCAAAACGTGTAGAACGGAAGAGAAACTCCGACGCAAGAAAGAAGTAAAACTCGTATCACGCCATTCACATTCTTCACAAGTTCTTTCAAAGTTTCGTATTGTACGAGAGCCTAAACAAAGCGAGGTAAACAAATTTTAACCTCGAAGGTCAGAGGTCAATATCAAACAGTAAGAGCCGATTGCACGCACTCGTTGCACACAACCTTTAGTTTTATGGATTGGGCTCTAACCCCCTTCGGGTTTTTATTCTGATTTGTATTAGTTACCTCATTTATATTTTTCGAGTTTTTACAAAATCGAAGAAAATCCTTGATTAAATGGCGTAGACACATTACGGTCATGACAAGAAATAATTCCAGAACATGGACTAGGAAAAAGTGTGGAAGTCCTGTCACGAAATGGATTCCCGTAAATACAACTGCCAGAACTTTCAACACAATCCCTCCGATTGGTTCTTTTGGGTCTCGAAATAAATAGTACTGCTGGGCTTCCTCATAAAGTTCCATGAAATACTTCCACAGATTTCCGTATGTTAAACTACTTCCATGAAGTCTAGCGTCTGTGATTGAAAGACAGCCAGAAGGAAACACATTGAGAGCGCCAGAATTTTTATCTAAAAAAATAATTACAATATGCTTGAGATGCGACCGAATTTCGTTTATTGATAACGGATTCGAGAATCCAGAGCAGACTTAATTTATTAATCGAGCAGAATTCCTTGTTCAGTATTACCTTAACTCCGCTATTCCTCCCTCGATTCTCCAGAACGTCCAAACTCTCAATTAGGGAGATCATTTTACAAATCTTCCTCCGTTTCGTCCACACCGTGTAGACGAATCCGAGGCCATAAACAATATCAATTACGTAGCCGATGTGAACTAACCCAGTCTGAGACAGTTGGCGACTCTTGGACATGGCACTCATTTCAGCACCAAAATCGAGGAACCGAAATTCGGAGAAAAATCTATATAAAACGAGAAAGTGGACAAATCCACAAGTGATTTGTTGTATTCGATGTGTCGAAATCACGAAGCGCGACGGACCTTCCACTAATCGGAAGGGAATCAGGCACAGGACCCATCCAATATTAATAATTACTTTGAAGTAATTCAACAATGGAGCTGGACTTAACTTGGTTAAATTTTCTTCAGTTAATTTGTCCATTTTTTTAGACTCGACCAGGCAACACAGGTGCAACTAAATAGAGACTAAATATGAAAGTGACCAGAGTTCTTTGTGAGCCTCGTGTAAAGAGTCCAATCCTAAACTCTGATCCTTCAATTCTATTCGTGACCTTTTTGTCGATTGACCATGACTCTTTCCCCGATGCATCACGTGACTTTCGACTGTTCATCTGAAGTCGCCTCGCCGTCTTGAACATAATAAATAATTCGCGATATCCGATATCGATATCCTGATTAGACAAACTTACAAGGGTGGGTTCGCGATCGTGGCGCTAATAGGTATAAATACGCTGTAAAATATAACATTATCAGCCCTATAGTGAACGTGAAGACTGTTCGCACGACCACATGTCTGTGGTCGCATGTCTATGGTTTATTGGCAACTGGTGTTAATGTAAAATGCCAAAACTTCGTTTACTGGTTTACACTAAGCTGAGTAGGCGGTTTTATTGATAATAAACAGAGGCATGTAGCATATAATTTGAAGATCACAGACAAGTAGCTCTGTAGATTGAAGTTCCGATCTAAGCATTCCCTGAATGGTGTAATTATTAACATCCCGATACATCCTGACTGACTCCCTTGTCAGATTTACTGTGTTTCGACATTACTGGATGAGTACAACTGTTTACTGAGCTAATTCGATTACTTTCCTTCCAATTTTATACTCCAAACAAACATACGATACGATATATTTCAACCTTGCTGTTTTGGAAAGAAACGTATTGGCTAATCGAACTTGATAGTAAGTACACACATGTGGCAATATGAAGTAGACGTAATGATATCAAATATCGTGCCGGACATGACAAAGACAATGGCGACATAAAATGTACACGATTCGTCATAGTCCGCGCATCAGTTCAATCGGTTTTTATTTACTCAAACTCCTATTGAAGGGTCGGGTAGTGGGCCGTTTACCTCTGGGATTGCAATTTCTAATGGACAAATTGTTTCTATATATCTATACATTTATGGAAAAAGCCTTATTAATATTTCTCGTTAAACGATAACTATTCTTAAATTAGAGAAGAATTGAACAAAATTATTGATTCGGTTGATACATAGCTCCCGTCCAGGTGAACATTGTTAGCATTAGTGTAGGTTCCCGTTGATGAGCCATAGCTTCGTTTTGACACTTGAAATTGTATTATTATTATTGTGTACGTTAATATAACGCTCAGGATCTAAAATTAAATAGAATCGAGTATATAAAAGAGCGGTAATGAAATCAATTTCATGGTATAACCAAAAGCTTACAGTTCCGATGAAACGATAGGTCAGGATAAAAATACCAGATCCTCTCAAGGCAATTTGATTTGAGAGCATATCCATCACCAATGACGTCATTCTGTTCGGTGGGATCCCGTCCGAATTTTCGGGGACAGAAACCCATGCATAAAAATCCCCACACTAGAAAATTTCATCAAATGAATCTCGTCATAAGCATACAGAGATGTCTACAGTTCAGTGTTGAAACTTGGCGAAGAAGGTCGTCCGTGCTAGCTCCGTAATTTTTTTGAGTTATTGGAGTGTGTA
>JAQFYE010002798.1:0-16979 GCA_034694305.1 Protaphorura glebata
GTTGATTTTTCAAAAATAACAAAAAGTGAATTAAGGTTTCGAGGAATGTTGTTCTTCGTCGGACCCGCATAATTGTGGAATTAAATAATTTGTGAAATTATTTTTGGAAGGCAGAGGATTAGTCAATAAATAATTGAACCATCGAAAGACGGAAGTGAGCCTAAAAATGCATTCATTAACAAATATTAATATCAGCTAATCATTGTTATATTGAAACTTCCAGACCCAAGTAAATCAACTTCGCAGCTCTTTTAGAAAAAAATCATAGCGAAAATTTTTTGTGACAATGTTCAATATATGGGTGGTACTTATCGTCAAGGGCATTTATCCCTTATCCTCACACAAAAATGAATTCGGGAAGTCGCGTATCGAAGGGGTCCAAAGACCACATGCAACATAAATATATAGGCATTTTAGCAAGTTTCTCTCTTGTTTGTACATATATAGACGATCGAAACAAACAAAAATTCTAACTTGGATGATTGCAGAGCACACAAACACATTTTACTAAAACATCATTGTGAAGACGAATTCAACCCTGTCAGATAAATTCGTCAACGTACTGGTGACATTTAAGAATGAAATATTGAGTAATATTTGAGCTTTGGCAAACCAACAATCATTTTTCGGTACAAACAAAGATCTACAACGGAAATCAACTTGGAAATGAGTGAGAGAGCCAAGAAAGCAAAGTAATAATCGATTCCATTCTCGATTTGTAACTGGAGCTGACGAAAGGTGTCTTCATTAATCATGGACGTATACTTATACACAGACAACCCGAAGAAAGTGGGAGACGACTACTGAGGCAGAAGACAGTCAGAGAGTCAGAGACGACATGGTAGTGACGTAATTTATATCCATCCATTCCGTTGGACTCACTTCGTCTCTCGGAAGATGAAAGATTTCCTGGACAAAAAAACACCCGAAAAGTACTTGACTGTGCTGGGAAACCCACTACTAATAGCACTTTGTCTTGTATGTTGCCGACAGTCAGCAGAATTTAAATGCATTAATTATTTTTTGCAAAACAAGCGGCATCCTCATAGAAATTCTGTTTGAAATGACTAAATTCAACCTTCTAGATTTTTCCACTGGTTCATCTAAATATTTTTGGTGTTAGTAAATTACTCCTCAGGATGTTTTCAAAACAAATCAATGACTGCGATGTCATATCTAGTTATATCCCCAAAATAGTAGTCCTCTAGTGGTAATGGCAGCTGGTGTGGGGTAGTTTAGCATTCCACTAACCCCGTAGCAAATAATCCTTTTCCACAGAAGAAAACTTATGAGACATCCTGTATTTCATTCTCGCAGTGCTTCCCCCAATGATTTACAATTTTTTAAAATCAAGCCGTCAAGTTCAAGTAACAAATGGAGTTGGAGATTGTTTTATCGAATAAAACCGCTCACTCACTTCAAGCGAAACTCAAACGCAGCATACTCAGGATTTGAGGACCCCAATAAGTGTTGCAAATCGCCATGACTTTTGAAATATTCTTTCAAATTTCTCGCCGTTTGTATTTCACCGATTTCCGTGCGATTTTTGAGACCGAAAGTAAAAAATTTGGGTTAAGTATCAAAGTGAAGAATGAAAACTCTGTGCTTTGTGTGGTGCCTTAACGTAAATGTCAGGGAAATCATTCTACCTGTATTAGAAGAAAATACATTCAGAAATTGTGATTTACGTGGATGTCTTGGGAAGTTCATGAATTGAGGGATTCTACAAATTGTCCATAAGTAGAGATGTGGATTTCATGGTCGGGAGAAAGTGCTTTACCAGTCATGCTTGCTTGCTTCCACACAAAAAGAATGTGGCTAATAAGGTTTCTCTAGCTCCTCGTTGCTTTCCCAAAAAAGGAAATGGAATGGAGGATTGTGGGGAAAGTAATAGAATTGAAAGGACGGACCCGACCCGACGTGACTTTCTCCTAGTAAAAGGGATATACAACGTACATTGGATTCCATTATGTCCAATCTTCATCCCCTATACAGAAGTACTTGTCTCATATTACTTTTGAGGTTGTGAAGGATTTCAACCTGACACGACTGTACGTACCGGTGAAAGAAACTACATTTTGTGTAGTTTCACTTCTTTTCTCCCGGGTATCTACAATTGTCGAGGATTACATTCATATTTTCTTATTTTCTCGGAGGAGACAAGATAGAAGATTTGAGACAGACGACAGTGAGAAAGTACGTTCCTTCCCGTTCTATTGAATGTAAACAAATACAAATGTATGTCATTCCACCGCTAATGTAATTCTCCTCAAATCTGTTATTGAATAGAATAAAAAATGATAGGGGTGGCCCAAGAAAGTAACTTAAAAATAATAATAATAAGACTGACTACAATTCAAATTCACTTATAAATGGACAATAATTTTGAAAGATCGTAGTTCTTCATCTCAAATTGGACCTTGAGAGTAGTCAGTATCCTTCAACGCAATACGGTAATCGTCATCTGATTCTACGTAACTGAAAATAGTAAATCGGAAAACCAAGCCTGTTTTCTTTTTGATTTGATTTGTGTAAAACAGCAAGAGCTAACAATTTTCCCAAGGTGGAATTTTCTTGAGTTGCATAACATATGTGTACTCGAGGATAAAAACACTTCAAGTAGAAGGAAGATTGTCCAAATTGGGAGCTTCCTCCAAAATTTAGATGGCTTAAATAAATGGAGAATCTTTAAATATACGCTCGTGGCTGTACGTTTGACATTTCACCACGGGTTAATAAATAAAAACAGTTTTTATTTTGTTACGTTTTCTTTCTCGAAAGTTTTATCGAACGAAGGCGCTCGTGCATCTATGATCCCAGAAAAACTTCAAAATAAAGAAAGTGAGCGTCAGCTTACTTTGTAATCCACCAAACATTCTGCTTGATCTATTTCCGTTTACTTTCTCTCCTATACGGTAAGTGTCGTAAGTTGAGCTCCTGGGAGAGTTTGGTTGTTTGACAAACACTGAAGTCCTTTTATCTACTTACTACTTCTGGACAAATCCTCCTCCTAAACCAAGCTTAATCGAAAATATATTATAGAAACCGTGGGACAGTCTAATTATAGATTCATACTAATCCCTTCATCAACCGTACATAATTAGGAGAAACAAAACCCAGCCCTATCTCTTCTCTACAGAGGTGTAATTCGTACTATAATTTCCGTCTACGCGTCTACCAAATATTTTAGGGTATTTGAACAAGTTGTGAAAGCTACTGCCAAACTGCCAACCGATATTCCAAACTTTCACTTTAGTTTCTAGTAGTGATTGTGTCTAGTTTCTAAATCCTATGCATTGGATACCCACTAATTATAGTAATATTTTGAATCGACACCAATTAGTACGGAGTTCATTTAGCTTCAAAGAGAAAGTCAGAAAAATTTATGAGTAAATAATATCACACAGAGGAATGGAATTTAGGACATTTTGAATACCCAGACATAAGTCGCAGGTAGCAAGTAAATGCCTGGACATCGCACGTAACATATTTTTGGGACGTTATAACAGGATGGTTTGTTCGAGTTTCAACATTTCTATTATTCTAAAGAGGTTTCAGAGACGTAAAGCATCGAATCAATTCATTGTCTGATTTCAAATAAATTTATTTTGTATAGGGCTTGCCAGAATCCCGAAAGGTAGATATGGTTAAAATTATTTGATTTGGTCGGCAGAATCACATTCAATTATTAGCAAGCATGTGATAAGTCACTGGAATTTTAAAAGATATTTCTGGCATGATGATAAAGAATTTGAGGTATGAAAATATTCTCGGCTGTCTGGACAGACATATTGGAACAGGATACCTCTATTACTTATGACTAGACTATTCCCTACGACACATAATAGATATGCACAAAATTTCGTGCTTCCTCAGCAGGAAAATCTGTATTAATTGCAAGACCAAATTTCAGTGACTTGTTGATCGGGTCGATTCATTAATCTAATTTGTCTGTAAAGACCTGAATTGAATGAACGCATGAGGTGGATTCCGCTGAAGCGTAAACGTGTTCTTCAAATAAACATTCCTAATTTACATGTAGACGCTTGATGAGCAACATTGCCCAAAGGATAAATCTAACTTAGTTAGACTCGTGGAGTTGTATGTATTTCATGAGAGGTGAATAATTAATCCCCAAGGTGTTCTTTGTTTGGTTCAAATAATAGTCAGATCCTCTGCAACTGCAGAATATTCACATAATCCGGAGAAAGCAGCTAAGGCTATAGGTGAACCGCAGATTTCACATAGCAGTCGACGTAAGTGGGTGCTTCTGCTTATCCCGATCCTACACAAAACATTTGGAACCCTAAACATATTTTTATTAGCCAAGTCCAGTTCAGTGCAGTCCTCTCCAGGGAATTTCATCGGTCTAAACAGCGTTATTTATAGAACACTCCACGCCTGTCTGCCACAAAGAAATATAAGCCCTCTCTCTGGGCTACTTTCTTTGCTTTCTGAGAGATAATCTTCCCAGCATATATGGTTAAAATATATTTATGGGTATTTGTCATCGATTATTTTTGTCCAGCTTACTGGAGTTACGGAAATGAGGAGAATGACGCAAAAAGTTCTATTTCAATTGCATAAAATAAAATTGTTGGAAAGAAATATACATACCACGGAAGGAAAAGTAAACAAACTGAAGATTTGGGCATACAGTGTAAATAATTTTTGGAGGGTGCAGTAGTGTGCATCAATGGTCACAATTTACATTACACAGTATACACAGCATCTCTGACCAAAACCAGACGTACACAAAATGTCAAAGTCAGCGTCTACCCTGTTGAGTAGAAAGGACGATATGAGGCACAAGTATAACTCGACCATTCTTCGAGAAAACCCGATACATGAAGATACATGCTACGCTTAAATTTATTGAGGACAATATTTTTGCAGGAATTCGACTGAGTCTGCTTCATAAATTATTAACACTACTGTTTATTTAACCTAGTTTAAGTAAACTAAGCCGGTTGCAAAATTTATTCGAAGCTTTTACGTATCCGGAATGAAATCGTTTCAGCACTGAAAACCCCTAAGATAAATTTACTTGAATCTCTCGGAAGATGAAGCTTCTTATTTTGCTCTCTAAAATTTAATCTGAAGTGAAGCTACGTAAATTTTGAAATGCTTTAGCGAATCAACTTCATGATAATGATAATCGATTAATTTGATAACAATGGATTAAATATTCAACGCACGTGCTAAAATACCTTACAATTTTATGGTACTGGCGTTCCTGTTCCTGCAACGAATTCTATACACGCTGGCTACTTTAAGTAAATAATCTTGCCCCATCAATACTTATCAGATCTATAATTTTACTTACTTTTAGCACATATCAAGAGTGAGGGTGATGCTCGTTCGACTTTCACCGCTTTCACCACTTTCACAAGTTTCTACAATTGCTCGTACCTATGTGGCAGAGTTTGAACACGTTTTGGGTTAAAAAATTCAAGTACACGGGATGTTTCGAAATCGTCCATACATTGCAGCCCAATGTACGGGCTTTGTTTCCAAAAGCGAGATATGCATCTGTGTAAATCTGTCCAGTTCGGCAGCGCAGAGACTACTCAGTTTGCCACGGTATACATAACGTTCAATGCAATTAGTAATTTGAAGTTGTTCTAAATTTCGGCTATAACAGTACCTATAATTATCTTACGCTATGAGTAAAAGTTAAAAATTCTTAGCAAAACAAAGCGAAGTTAATTCCGGTACATTGGTTCAAGTATTATAATGCAGTCATCACCCCACCAGATATTAATATTTGGAAGACGGAAATGATTTCTTGGAAATTCCTCACCTTGTACTACTTTGTTTCAAACTTGTTTGCGAAGAGTTTTCACTTACTCTCTACCCCTTTATCCAAGTTATTAATTTACTGGCAATTCAATTAAAAGAGCAGCAAACAGAAAGTGATTGGGACGTCAAGGACCAGTGCAATGCTAGTCGTCAAAGTGATTACCTCCTAAGCAATCAACGGGGTTGACAGAAGACCTGACTGGAGGTCTCATAATAACATTTTAGATCGAACAGTCTTTCAAATACTGGAGACTGGAAACTGGGACCGGAGTATGGGAATGGCATATTGAACTTGCGTCAGAACCAACCACGCGTAGTCAGCGTGTGTGCCAACGCCAAGATCAAGAATGAACTGAACAGCGGCTTGGATAAATAAATAAAAACTTCTTTTATGAACAGAGTCAATATTCCCCGGCGGTTATTACGTACATGTGTGGTGGTTATTATTTTTATCTGAATCTGAGCCTGATCTCACTTCTTCAACTCAATGCATTAGCTAACATAACACAAACCAATTTACTCTCCAATCATGAACCGAACCGTGAGAAAATAACCAATTCAGTGAGAAGTCAGCCAGGCATTACAATGAAACTTCGTGGAAGTGATTTTTGCGAGGGGTAGGTCAAGTGAAAACCCTAGTCTGGTTCCATTGATCATTTTATCCAAATTTAGATATTTCTGTTCGAGCTCGAATTCCGCAGAGATTCCATGAAAACGTCGTGTTGCAGGCTCCGGTTTCGGAGAGAAAATTGAAAAGAAAAATATGCAAATGGAATCAGCCATGAAATGTAAAAATATCAAGAAGCAGTGTTGAAAATGATATATTCAGCACAAATGTCATTTGATATCAATTGCTTTACCCAGAATTCCAAATTCTCCTCTACATACACCGTATTAATTTCAAATGTGAAGATTTTTTTGCAAAAGCTTGGGAGCTATTTGATTTTAAATCGATACTGTCCAGAAATCTCAAAAGAGAACAAATACGGGTAGAAGCAATACGTGTTTAGACAACTTTATTTACTCTTGCTTTCTTTGCATCTTGGCATAGCCAAGTGTCATATTTATCACCAGACTTTGATTTCGAAACAACGAAATTGTGAAAAGTCATCAACATGAGTAAGACTTACTAACCAGAACATTTCGTATACACTGTCACCGGTTCCTGCGATCACCATATAGTAACCGTAAATGATAGTTTTCAAAACGAATCCGCTGCATGATGACGTGAGATTCGCGTAGAACTTCCGACCATTCACTTCCGACCCACGCAATGCAGATGCAAACCGACATGACAGAATAAATTGATCCTTACAAGACGACGACTTTCACGATTCCTTAACGTCAACTTCCAAGTGGTTCCAAGGGAAGAAACTCTTCCAAATTACTACCTACGCCCAAACATGTACAAAATGATTCATCCTGGGACTTCAGTTTAAACTTCTAGACTTAAATTGAGCATTTCAAAAGAAAACTTGTCCGGGCCAGGGTTCCCGTAATGAATTAAGTATGCCAGACCCGGTTTTGAAGAGGAAATTAAACTTGAAATTCTCTTACTCATCAGAGTCGGTTTAACATACTGATAGTATAGAACCTGGGATTTCAAATATATATATATTGCATAGGAACTTATGTACTGTGTTCAATTTATTTGGGCACGGGCTGGTAACATGAACATTTTATGTACGCCGGACATAGTGTCCCAAAATGTCGTCAAGTTATGTTCCGGCTCAAATTGTAGCAGATGATTCAGCTGTATATTTATAATTTAAAATGAATTAATTCGTGACAGGTTCGTCCTAACGTCACCTGAATTAATACATATAAATTCTGGTAACGAATATATTAGCTGTGTCCGTACGAATCATTTTAATGAGCTCTACCTGTTGGAATTCGATGACGACACATGTGATGAAACAGTGAAACAAATTTTGATGACGGACTGGAATTGTTTTTCTTTGTTCCGAACCATACGTGTATATTTAGAAAATTCGATCTGAGTTTCAATTTATGGAAATTTACTTTTCGTCCATTTGATGTCGATATATCTTTCGTATAATGAAAGATCTAAGAATTGTTTTAATGATTTGACAGGTTCAGATCTGTGATTCTCTATTGTAATAGTCATTCCTTTTCTCGTATAGTTTTTTGAAAATGAACCAGCACCCAGCACCAGACATTCCTTTCAATTACAGAGAAACAGTCGTCGTTGTTGGCTTTATAGTTAGTTCCACATGTTATTTACTGTGAGAACTGTTTTCTTCCCGTCCTAATTCTTTTTACTATTGCCTTTTCGATGTCCGTAGTCCGGATGACCGAAATTGCCAGATCCAGAATCCTTTCCTAGGTTTAGACAAACATCCCTGTCCCATGCTCTTTCTTTTTATTGCTCAGGAGTCTCAAGTTTTTGCTAATTTGGCTTAGTCTGGAATTGACGACCTCATTCATTCCCCTGCTCCGCATTGTTCCACATGTTCACAGTGCAGTGTGAAAGTGGAAAGTTTATCGGGTTAATAAAATGGTGTCCTATCCTCGGAAATGATCCAGGAATCTCACATATATTGTCGGCTCGCTACGAAATGTAATATCGAATTAATTGAAATTGAACTGAAAACGCAATTTTGATGGTGTAATCTAAGTACAAGGAAAAATACTGCCAGTGAGTCAGAAATGAAAACATTTTTCCGCTCAAGGCTCACCTGTTACAGACAAAAGAATCCCGGGGGAAGAACCACTGAACAAAGATATAACTACTAAAATCAAATATCGGTAACTTGTTGGGCCTTGCCACGCAATAACTCAGATTCAATTTCCCCAAGCTAATACAAACCTCCCCGAGAGACTGAGTCAAGGCAAGAAAACTAAACCGGAACGGGAACATAATATGTCAGACATGCCACAAATACAACACGAAATTGTTCAAGTCGCGACGACGTTACTTGGAGAAAGAATGTTTTCTACCAAGTTGCGATTTGTTACATGATGTTAGTTTTCACAAAAGAAAAAGAGCTGAAGACGACTCCGGCCCCTCCCATCTCTTCGGAATGACTTCATTATAGAATTCCGGTTCACCAAAAAATACTGCATATATACATTATGTATGATTGAGTTCCAAAAATACATACTTGAGAAAAATATAATTCGGATATCGCACATTCTACTTTTCTGATTCATGACTGGGTTGGACAGTCGTCCATCTACGGATCCCACTTTCCACTTTACAAGGTACACTCTTTGGATGTGAAATCAAAATTCTTTAGACTTCGTCAATGGAACGAGTAACAAAACATTACACTCTGATGCTATGCTTTTATCACAAAGGTTTCTGAAATGCTATACGGATTTGGGATAGTGACAAAATTTTCGGGTGATATTTCGGGGATAGAAATGCAATTTTATATATGGTCGGAATCTCAGTATTCGTTATTATGCCGCTGAAATTATTAATGGTCATATTATACCCCGTATACTGCCCCTTGTGAGACGCCCCTCAATAGTCAAGATATCTCACAAGCATCCATTACACAATTTCCTTTCGTCTGTTTTCTTTCGACGACGACTGTCGACTGAGCCGATCACAATGAAGGAGTCTTTAATCTAAATCTCTAACCT
Source organism: Protaphorura glebata (assembly GCA_034694305.1). Lineage (NCBI taxonomy): Eukaryota > Metazoa > Arthropoda > Collembola > Poduromorpha > Onychiuridae > Protaphorura > Protaphorura glebata. Next base: position 9,415 of record JAQFYE010002798.1, read on the forward strand.
TGACGTCACAAATGGGTTCCCCTGTAACGGAATCGTGGAATCGTCTAAAGTCGACTTCCAGGACTATATTTTTGTGGGATAGACGAAATCGGCCACTTCCATTCCCCCGCACTCCGTTTACACGTCACTTCTTCGTCGGTTTCACTTCTGATTGATTGCTCACTTTGCCCTTCAAGCTTCCTAGACAAATTCATCAAGTGTCAAGGTTACAACTCTCTCGTCTACGTCTCCACACACTCTATAAATTTAGAATTCAAAAGGAAAGAAAGGCAATTAATTCGGCTTCTTAGTGGTTGTCTTTTCCTTTGAAAATGAGAGCACTTTTCCTGATCTCGCCAGAATGGAGTATGACTTAGAATTTGAACTAATTACCTGGCACAAGAATAACTGGATGCCTTTGAGTGAAAAGAGCCCAGATTCGGAATTCAAATTAGACTCCACACTTTCGTGTTACTTTTCAGGTATCAGAAATTCAATTACCTTTTCCAATATTGGGACACATCAAGAATTCTCAAAGAACGTATATAGAGCTGTCTCAAACAAACATAAACAGCCTGCACTCACAATGTTCGATATTGCAAAATTTTCAAAGGCTGGCTAAAGAAAAACTTTCATGAGAAACTTCAACCTCAAATCGGCAATGGTTAAGGAAAACAAAGTTCAAAAATATTTAGACTAGTCTATTACGACTCTTTGTTCTCCTCGTCTCAAGGGGTTAGGCCCAGAAATCCTCCAATTTTTGTACAACTTCAAAGAGTAAAATTTGTAAAGATACAAATGTGTTGAAATGGGTAGAACTCCCCATGATTTATTTTGTGTCGCGCGGATTTTGTCTTTGCACAAATTGCGGTACCACAACCGACGATGCTTTCCATACACATGTTTTCCAAAGTGTTACACCATGTACCGGAAAATCGGAGCAGACGAACTTGCGATTACAAGTACAAATGTTTCAATTTGTCAAGAAAAAAAATCTTAACCTAAACGAAACTTTTTTTTTACTTCTTGTCTGCGTTCTCTTTCACTTTCATGGGAAAGTTTCCCAGAACGCGAATGCTGCCGTGCACTGGAGACGAGATTCCCAGCAGAGATAATTTAATCTTATTTTTCAATTTGAGTTCTTAAAGGAGAAATTGTCGTTCTCCTTTGAAACCAATTACATCCATTTCTACTGCTTCGTTCTCTTCCATTACGCTAAATGAAATTCTAGATATAATTTTATTTATTTCTATTTGCAGTCTGAAGTGAGGAAGCCAATAAATATTTATTTTTCAAGGTTCGTCGGCAGCAATTTGATTTCTAAGGACTATTATAGCTTGTGAAGTATTATACGCAAGACGACAGCCTTCAATTCTTGCCGAAACGTATTACAAATTTTAGTCACTTTGAGATCAATAATAGAATTGACGGAAAGTGATCTCTGTTTATGTTCCATCTCGGTTTTTACTGTCTAAGCTTGTCCGTAGTAAATTGATGACGTAATTACTTCAAATAATATCACTTGTCGATTTTACGCCATTTACGAACAGAACTTCAATTTGTGCTCAAGCTTGCAAAATTTAGTCTATTCCTTCTTCAGGAGTGAGAGAGAAGAATGAAAAAGTTCGAAGGAATGATTCCTTTTTTAATACATCTATGGATTTTTCCTTATTCATTTCAGTTGAATTCACATTCATTCTTATTACTTGAATAAATTTATTTCGGTTTCTGCGAGCGTGTTGGAAATTCCAGTCAGTATTTATCTTATTTGGCTTGTCGACGTACACTTGATTCTACTTTCAGTACTGTGGAATCATAGATGAACCAGTTTCTTGAAGAATTCGTTCGCAGTGAGTGTTTCAAACGACTCTGTCCCGTAATGTTAAAAATTAAAACTTTTACGGTCCGAATTAACTCGCTCTCTATGTTCAATATACTTTAAAAGAACAAACCTGCCAAATCATAAGTGGTGACAGCATTTGCAACTCTAAGCCAACCTAATTTTATTCCAATATTTAGTAATACAATCGCAGTAATGATATAATGTGAACATGTGAACTGGATTTTTTGACACGTGTAAATGCTTGACTTCTCTTTAATACAAAAACATCGTTTGGGAAACATTTTCAGTTAGTGATTCTGGTAAATGTACGCGCGTCCAACTTCCTACAATGTAGTGTCGAAGGGACATGTACTGGGCGTTCGTGGCCACTTCGCAAATAAAATTACAATTAACTGACGAATTTGGCTTACTCTTTAAGAAAATCAGTCGGGAAACTTGTGATGGTATTTAGTTAAATTTAATTTAATGTCAATGCTTGAAAGGCACGACTGGTATAAAGATGAGTTCATTCAACACAGATTAATCCATCATTTCTGATAGTTTGAAGTGCCAATTTGAACCTCATCTCAAGAACTTCTCGACTCCAATAATCATAAAGCTTAGAAGATTGGAACATGTTCATGGTCTATTAATATTAGGGTAATATTAGAAAAGAAGGGAGAACTAATCATTCCTAAAATTACTTACACCTGCTTGACTAGAAGTGGCTATTTCTTCAACGCCCACAATTTGCCACTTTACACTTGCACTTTCACCGGGCAAAGGAAAAGCGGTTTCGAGTGTCCTGGCGATACCGGGTTCTCTGCACACACTGCACACCATAACATTTGTTCCATCCACTATTTCACGTTAACTTCTTTTCCCCGACTGGGAATTTAGATCATGCTCCTTGGGTAAACTTGAACAAACCAAATCCGTGAGACGTAAGCGTAACACGAGGCATGTCGATTTTGTCCCAAGGCGATACACATGCTCAAGAATCTTTGCACAAACATACCGCAATACAAAATGTAACTCTGTCCGTTGTTTGTTTCAATTGGTAATAAACTATCTGGTTGTATGGCTGTGTAGCCATTGTGATATTGACGCTAACCTCTTATTTTCCGGAAAATATCCAAGAAAGTAATTTCTTAGGGTCGATCGAACAACGATCTGAGATCTGGACGGAATATTTGATCCATGTTCGTGACGATAGAGTTTGACAAAAGTTTCCGTCACATGCATTCAGACATGATACTAGGGCGGATCATATCTTCTGGCCCCATATACAGCCGAACATTATGATTGGCAAGAAAAGTACATTTTGTCTGGAGAATTTTATGTTGAGTTCAGTCGATTGACCTCTCAAATTCGAAACAGGGTGATGTGAACAAATTAAAAAAAGAGCAGCCACAACAATTGACCACTAACGTGGGTTCATAATTCGAATAAGCGCTGAACTGTGATGTGCGCTAGACTGCAGGTTACTCCAATTCTTTCATTTAAGAATTCATAGTTCAACAAACATTAGATACATTTTATTATTAGATAAATTCACCAGATGCAAGGAATATGTACGAAAACAAAATCCTTTCATATTTAAGTTGGCAACTTGGACCATCTTTTTTTCTGTTTGTTATTTGTGCATTATGCATTTGTCAAATAATGGCTTTGTCTCGTACATTATCCTTGTGAATGTGGATGATTAAATTACTTCTCTGCAAAATAAATTATTCCCATGGAACAGAGTGGATTTTTTTTGGATGACAGCAGCTTGTATGATCATGACAGTAATTAGGTAAATTATATTTCACTGGAGGCTCTAAGAAATGCCTGCGCTTTTGAAGGACTTGGCAACTTTACTGACTTGTTTGTGTAGTTTTTAATTTTGTATACGTATACCGGACTTCCGGACCCGCCCGCACTGCAGATTTTACCGATGTAAAGCTATTTAGTCGAGGGGGAATGCGAATACCATTGGAATAGCGTGGGCATTTTGCCTCCACGGGTGTACCTTTCTCTACAGCTCAAGGCATGTTTTTAGCATTTAGCAAGTATTTGATCATTTGTCCGAGATTCGAGAGTAGAAATTGGTAGAGAAAACCAGCTCTTGGTTATATAGAGCAGACTGACTTCCTTTTATTAATGACAACCGAAAATTCCTTTCATCTTCTCCTTTTACTTCACAGAATCGAATCAATCTCACGAGAGAGACCTCCAGGGTGTTCAGAACCAGAAGAACCAAAAACTTTCACCATGTATCATCTACCGTGAATGCCATTCTCCACGTGTGTCGATATATCCTCATTTTGTAATCCCATTTTGCAATCAACGGGAAGAATTTTAAATGTAATCCTAATCGGACATAATTTTAACAAAATGATCTTTTCACTAGAAACGGATACTAGGGCTGTCCGGACACTTATGCAGCTATGGCAGTTTCCATTCGAATTGTGGTTTAAGGTCCCATTAATATGAATTATTTCGTCAGCGGCTATTAAATGTCGCCTAATTTTCAAAAAAAATTGATTTGAACGCTTTCATTACGCTCTCCAGTCTCCTATGTATGCCTAGATTTGCGCAAATATCATTTCTCTTGCTGAGTTAAATCGACAAGACATAAAAATAATAAGGCTCTGACCACTGCTGGAGTTTCCCTTGACAGATGCATTTGGTCCGAATACTAATGCTGGGCAATCGTGTTATGGAAGTCCATTCCATACTGTGAACCACATTTTCCTTCTTCGTAGAGAAATAAAGCTACTTGAAAAGTTCGAAGGCCAGCATGAAATTTAAGCCGCGTGTCCTAATTACAGTCATTTGAGTGGAACGCGGAGTTAGTAGACCACTATCGATTTGAACAGGCAAGGAAAGCGATTGATGATAAGATTTGAGGGAGAACAAATCCTTACAAATGGGTATAATTAGAAACCTGAGTGGTTGCCCTTAATTTCAGACACGAAAATAAATACTTTTAAACAGTAGTTCAAAATTACGGGTAAAACCGGATTCAATTTTCTTTGACCACAAATTGAAGAGCTCCTAAATAAGCTCTGATTACTATAATAATACGCCTAGAGTAAGAATATTGCTAATACAGTAATACCTGTTGGATTAGATGAGGGAATAAGAGGTCAGATGAGAATTGAAGTTTACTTTATGGAATTAAACTCTAATTCTTGAAAACCGTATTGGCTTATCCTAATTTCAAAAGCGTTGCTCACCAACGGGGAGACCTTATATGAATTTACACATTCAAATTTCTTGGTTCATCCAATTAATTCTATTAGGAACTCATATTAACAGGTGCAGTTGGATTCCTTGAAGTGAATCTCACACTTTTCGCTTTAACAAGGAAACGGTTTTTAAAATGATTCTTTGGATGGATCATCAATTACATAATCCACGAAATGTAAATACAAAGTTCGTAGTTTAATTTCATGATTTCATTTAAAGGTTTGTATGCATTCCGATTGAACTAATAACAGTGTACATGTTTCTGCCCTAACTAAGCAGAGGAACAATCAGTTCATTTTTTAATTCCACAAGCGCTTCAAACTTCCAAAATCGACGAGAGAGGATACAGTGTGGCTCACCTTTAAGGGTTGTTCACAAAATCGTTTATATAAAAATTAATTATTTCTGTTAATCAAAATAAATATTTGGAATTATATAATTCTGATTGAAATGCATATATTTCTATGTTTCTTTTTTTAAAGAAATGTCATTACGGATTTCCGAGCTGTTGGAACGATTCTAAAACCAATTAAAATTGTATTCCGTGTCTTGTGGGCAATTTTCGGTGGAAAAGGGAGACTGAATAAAAAGGTTTAAATAAATTCTGCTCAATCCGAAGAGGGACAATTTCACCTGCATTTTCATCTGGGCTACAAAATATTTACGAAACTCCTCTCTAACAAGGAATTCAGTGAACTCCAACAACTGAAACTTTACAAGTTAGCGCGACTCGAATATCAGCGTCGAAGGTTACATCAAACGTGCATGAGAAAAATGTCAATTCGTTGAAACATAAAATTTTGGTCCACTGTAAGAAACTTTTTGAATCATTCCAAACATGTCGTTCAATGCAAGTTCACCTGAAACCTCACCTAAGGAATTTCGTGTAGCTAGTAAGGACCAATCAGGAAACAAATTTTTCTCTCAACAAAACCCTTCGTATTCGTAATCACATTTGAGGGTTCAAGGGCTCGAATATTGGGAATTAAAATGTCACAACTTTATTAGGCCATAAATCAGGAAAATAATTACAATCGTTGGTGTAGCACTTTAACACGCGCTCTCCCAAGGATGTGGCTGGCACAACTATGACCAGAGACCTATTTTTTCCAAAGATGTACTCTTGTTTATATCTACTACTGTCCTTGCGGTACATGCAACTCCATTCATAATTTAGACCCTGCAATCTCAGAAATCCATAATTCAATTTTACAAGGAACAGGCATGACCTGCACATGAGGACCTCGTATATACGACACCCAAATATGTGTGTGTAGAAATGTAGACTTGTTATTTGGCCTATATTTGATGTTTAAAAAAGTTTCCCTGAGTTGATAAATCATGGGTTAAAATGCGTGTGAGAGGTACATTACAGATCACATACATTTACATTACAGAAAACTTTGACAAAATATAAAATAAATTTTTCCGTCAAGAGTAGTCGAGATTTTTATTGGATATAGCAAACGACTTAAGGAACCTCAAAATCTTGACAGAACCTTCGATGACGCAATTAAATTTTTGATAATAAGTCTATCTCAGATTTGAAATTGTGTCCGAATTAATGAAGGTATGTGAAATAGATTGTCGGTTTTGAAACACCCTGTATATTATCGCAGAGGACAGTAGCAGATACAAACTAGCGGACATCTTGGGAAAAAATATTTTTGAGTCAATTTCTGGTCACAGCTATGGTCGCCACATCATCTCTGAGCCAGCGCGTGTTAAAGTGACAACCGTTGGGTTGTCCAATCTTTTGCCGATTTATGGCCTAATAAAGTTGTGATATTTTAATTTCCAATATTTGAGCCCTTGAACCCTCATAGCTTGTTACGAAGGTTTTGTCGACATATAAAACTATTCATAAAGACACTGTTGGGGAGGTTTCAGCATAACTCGCCTTCATGTCTGGAATGTTTCGTCAGCAAACGCATGTCTTTCTGATGCTCGTTTGACGTAACCTTTGACGTTCATATTCCAGTCGTCCTGACTTTTAAAGTCGTTTCCTTGTCAGTTATTGGAGTTCTCTGAATATGTACCGTAATACGAGTATTACTCGCACATTACATATTTGATGTACCGTAATACTGTATCTACGAGTATTACTCGCACATACATATTTGGGACACTGTGGTAATCTTTTAGAAATTATACGGGCCAGAAATCATAGCACAACAACTTTAATAGGATTGTAACACAGTTCACTGGAAATCTGATTTTTTTCAGTTTCTTTAGTATAATGTTCTTAGTTGAGACGAAGTTTGCTCGTTTAAAGGTTCTAAAAGTTTAAGGTAGTTTTTTTGATTCTCGCCACTTTGAACTTCCCATTTACCTGCACTACGTCGTACTTTAGAACTTGGAAAGCGTTTTTTTTCTCCAGATGTCCTGTCTGGTCGACTGAACTCCCGATCTGATTTGACATGCTGGAAAGTTCAAACTCTTGTAAGTCCTAACTAGGATTTAAGTCATCCCGTCCCTGGCTGCCTCAGAAGGGCGACCGACGCATATAAAATTATCTGTCACGTAG
>JAQFYE010002799.1:0-16978 GCA_034694305.1 Protaphorura glebata
TGTCTTCATGATGCTATGCCGCGCGGATTAGCGGCGCGTAACTCACCCAGGCACTTAGTCAAATATATATGAGGATAATATAAGTTGCAGTCATTTCAATATAAACAAATTACAGCAGATATAAATTTCTATCAGATTGACCTCAACGAAACCTTATTTGTGTAGGAGTCTACACTTCTGTACTTTTCGGCGTGACCGTACCTGACTTTGGTATGAAAAACGGTATCCTTGTAATGTAATCTATAAAAACTTTTCTTTGAAATAGCGTTTCAAAAATTTAGTTTCTTCGTGCCCTCTAATTTGACAATTAGATCCGAGTTACAAACATTTACATGTACATGTACATAGCACTTGTTAAGATTGGAGATACTATTGAAGTGGTTACGCCACCCTGATGACCACAAGTTGCGATAAAGGTTGAATCGTCCGCAACTTCCGAATTGAGGCAAACAATCAAATCAATATGGACCAGTTATCCAGTAACCCTTTGTGATTTTTATTCCGCCACACTCTGGTTAGATTATCACTTTCATACATGCAAGACCAAAAATCACTTTGTCGTCAACGGACGGTGCACCCCAAAATTATATTGACAACATTCCCAGTATTCATTTATCCCGTCGTCGGCCAATAAATTGTCTGCCTCAGAAGCTATTTTTCAATATGGCAGGGTGTTGTGACTGTTTGGGAGCTTTCAATCCATGCTTACTAGTAATTTGTTTATACGGTTTATTAAATATTATAGATACATGGTGGTTTATTACAAATCTGTGAGCATCAATTGGGGCTGTAGAGAAATATTGAGATGTACATTTTGGAGAGACGTTCATGACTGATACCGCGTCGCGCTAGAAGTTTAAGAACCAGTCACATTTTACGTGACCTTACAATAAAGTCTCTAGAACATGTAATATGTACATGTCTACCTATGTACTGCACTACAGAGGAATACGAATTCTTATGAACCACCCTGTGTGTTGCGGTTAACAAATTTATAACGTTTGTCTTAAATTTTCAGTTCAAATCGTCGGGATTAGATCCAAAACTTCTCAGTGATCAAGTGAAAGAAGGATATGGAGCAATAGTAGATGACGTGAAAGGAGCGGCTGTGAGTTTGACTGGAAGAATATACATATATTATCCTCCATGCGATTAATTACTGGTTAAAAAAAGGTTAATTTCGCTTTATCGATTTTAAGAATGAACTCATTTCGAAAGCTGGAGCTGGAATCGGATCCGTAGACTTCGTTAAGGGATCAATCGATGTCCCAGCGTCGACACCAGCTGTTCCTGCGGTACCGGAGGTTGCGACTCCAGGTGATCTAATCATTCAAATTAGTAGGTTAAGGTGGGCTAAAAGTCCCCACCGATAGGGCTTTTAATTAGTCATGCTCATGATTTCTAACATACAGCATGTTATGGTAAAATACAGAGATTCCAGCAGTGCCGGAGGCAGTTGCGGAGCCGGAAGTAGTAGCTCCTCCACCAGAGGCCGCTGCTCCTGAGCCAGAACCAGAGGCCCCACCACCGGCTGAGGAAGCCCCACCGGCGGAAGAGGAAAAAACCGAAGAAGGTAATTTCTTGAGTAAATATGTCCACAAGGAAATCCGCCCCTTGTTTGCTAATATTTTGTGGATTCCACAGTATATGTTCGAACTTTCTTTTCTCCTCTTCATGCGATTAGTCTTTTTTGCTCTTGACCTTTTTCGATAAAATAGTAGCGTCCATACTAATATTAGCGCTCACAAGAGAATTTTTGTTTCGGTGCGAAAGGCTTCTGTTAATAGAATCGCGAATGCGAAGTTGAAGTAAGTGAATGTACATATCTCGAAATATTTCGGAAAACGAACTAGATTAAAGCAAAATCCAGTTGAGATGAGACACTACAAAAAGGTTCCCTTGTGAGATTTTAATTTCAAGAGAGAAGAGATATTTATTTTTATATATACGTCAAGCCAAATCCGTCTTTGATCAGATTTTGAAATAAAATGTAGTCGAAGTTTAATCCGTGTGTAAGAATTGAAAATCCGGACTTTTATTTTAATACTAATGCTCCATTATCTTATCTCTACACCAATGCATCTCGATTCTATATTAGGATTTTCCAATCCCATCAGGTGTGATCTAATTTTTGTCCAAATTTTACTTCTAGGCTGAGATCTGAGTTGCTTTGAATTCGGACTGATGGGGTAGTCCATTCACGATTGCAATTTGCAATATTTTAATTCTAATTCCATAAAGCGACAATTATAATTATATTATAACCTATTCGGTGCAAGTCTTGCCTCTACTGATAGCTGAACTAATTCAATAAAAACAAGACTAATATGCTCTCACAATATAACAAAGGAAGTACGAAATTTTAATTTATTGTACCATTTCAAGATTTTCAAGTGCTGTGTAATTTTGACTTTAGCCTGAAATCTTGAAATCGTAGAAGCATTAGCTAATAAAATAATGTTAGACGATTTCTAATGTGGCATTACAATGATCCCAGGCCAACTGAATATTACAAGTTCAATGTAATATTCAATTCAATATAATCTGATCAACTAAAAGTTTTGTAGAATTTTCATTTCTGCATGTTGTAATCATTTTGTAGTATTCACTGGCATATTACCGTTTAGTAACCATTACCATACTAGAAAACCAACGGTTCTGGAACGAACCAGGTGGAGCCACCTTGGTAAGGAAAAGAGAAGATAAGCCCATTTCACTGTCACTGTTAAGGCCGGGGTATTGTGAGAGGAAGGATGGTCGGACAGACTGACAGCGCTCGTCAATGTGTTTGTATGACGTTTAACTCAAGGGCAAACAGGGTGTGCCCAAAACGGTGCATATTCACCATTTGATTTTATTCTCTGGCTCAACGAATGTCGATTATTGAGAGTGAGTATATTCTTAACAAATCGCCATCCTGTTTAGAGCTTACTGAAGTGTTGACCAACTTCTTTAACATTATGCATATAATTTCACTGTTTGTGCTTATGCTATTGCTACGAATTGTGTCTGAAAATTTAGACAATCAATGCTGGTTCCATCTTGCGTATTGACGCTTGTGCGTCATACATTTGAAATGTTCTTTAACGTTGTTTCGCAAACACGAACTTGAAGAACGGGTTTATCGCTTATATCCAAAATAAAAGGGAAAGTATTGGCGAAGTCTGACAAACAGGTGCCCGCGGCATCCATAAAACTCTTTGTTTCATTGTTTTAGCTATTGTGACGAGTTCTTAGGTGGTAATAACAAAATCAAGGTCAGTACGCCGCTGATGAAGCACGATTTTTGCACTCTCCGCGTCCGCGGCAGCAATCAGGCATTTACACGTGGAAGGTTAAATATACCTGAAAGGACATTTATACTGACGTTTGTACCTACAATTGCGATTTTATAGAGCCGTCAAAGCTTTTTCAACTGCGCATTTGTTTTTATTGTCTAGGCATAACCATACATATGTTTTTCCATGCAGGTACCAATGGACGTTTACCAAGTTTGTCCGTTTTGATATTCCGATCGACAGTTGGCCGTAACAAATCGGCCAGCGAACAGTCCCAATAAGTAACTCTAGATATAATTAATATATGCTATAACTAAAGCCTTCCTTAGTTTGAAAGTATTTCAGAAAACGGCTGGAGAGCTAAAACCAGACGTTATTAACAGTTTCCAGGAATCGGGCGTGCGGTAACTACAACATCGAAAGGTACCCCGACGGCTGTAATACAGTAAGATTGAAAATCCGAGATGGCGTTGGCTCCATCTCTAAAATGCTCAGCCATATATAGCAAAACAAAACTTCAAGCCGCCATTTATTATTAAAATTTAAACTTTGATGTCTAATTATTGCAGGAAATGATGTCAAGCTATAGCAATACTAACGTGCTAGTGTATCAAGATGGAACTTTGGTATACACCTGTTATAATAACACTGGAAACATCACCTTCGGAAGAGATTCGAAACTCAAAGTTTGCTCCCGAAACAATGGGACTTTGCGCTTTGGAGAACACTCACAAATCGAGTCCATTAAGAACAATCGTTCTTATATTTATATCGGAGACAATTCAAGGATCACATCAGTGAAAGGAAACAAAGGGTTCATTTTTCTTGGAAATAATTGTTTCCTTGATAATGTTACGCGCAATCTTGGTTATATCATTGCTGGTCCAGGAACGGCTATTGTAAATGGCGTTACTTATGGTGGAAGGATCATCATGGCAGAAATTCCACACGGTCAAGCGGCTCCACTTGGTTCACCACCACTACCAGTACCAGTAGCAATTCGACGTAATATGGAGTCACCAACACCGACAATCATACGTGATGCGGAATCACCATCATTGCCAATCAGACAAATTACGGATGGCCCGCCACCGATGGAAGACAGTAGTTGCGTTGTTTGTATTTCTGAGAGAAGGGATACAGCGTTTTCATGCGGTCATGTTTGTTGCGAAAGATGTGCGAAGACTTTGACCAAATGTCACATGTGTCGAGAGATCATCACGCAACGGATCAAATTATTCCTTTGAATTTTGTTATTTTGAAAACGCAATAAAAGTCTCTGTTTAACAGAATAAATGAACAACCGATGTACGACGTAGTCAATCTTGGGGATATTTTCGTGGGATTTACATTTAGGATTTACTTAGGGAATGTCCCATTAAAAGTAGGAAAGGATGTTCTTGAAAACAACCTGTCTAATCTAACTGTCTGCCCTAATGATCGAACCCTTGTCATATCAAAGTAAGCAAATGATGCCTGGACTTCTCGTTACATCAATCTATAAAAAGAACTTTAAGAATTCCAAAATCTTTTGAAGGCAATATTTTTATTGAACGAAAGTTTTAATGAGACTCAAGAAATCTGTAGAACAAGCAGAAATAAATACTTATTTGGGGAAATAATTCCCACTAGAATAGAAGTTAACCAAGTTAGTAAAAATCCATATTTTTAGTGTTTGATTCGTTCAATCGGTGGATCGTTTTAAAGGTCGTCGAAGTCATCTTCTTCGGGGGTGTTAATGGCTTTGACAGATTTGTTAGTTTTGTCACGAACCACAATTAGCCCAGTATTCCTTTTCTCCAACGGTGTAGGGGTTCGAGGAAGATTCGCAGCCAAAGTCGCAATCCGTGCAATGAAAATGCTGATCAGTGGATACTTCAAACATGAAATATTAAGAAAATTTTTGTTAGTTAAATTGTATCGATTCTTTGATTGTACGAGAGCTGTCACTGTTTCACCTTTAACATTCTATTTCAAAATGCTTTGGCCAGATATTTTGAATTTTGCTGGGATTGTAGGAAACGATTATCGGTGTCAGCTTCTAATTGATTAATAGAAACTGTTGAAACTTCGTCGACTGCAGATAGAATTCCGTCCAAAAATATTCAAAATCCGATAAGTTACTCCAGCTATGGAGCTTACCTAGTGGTACAGATGTACCGAATATTTGTTCCTATTCGACCACCGAACTATTCGCCCAACCGAATACCTCGCTCTAAATCCATCAGGGGTTTTAATTTCTGTTAGTTTGTCCATCGAAATTTGTTACAGGGATTTGGATGGACAACCGAATATTCAGTATTCGCCCGAATATTCGGCTGTTTTCACGTTAATGCAATATTTATTCATTAATGTAAATTAAAGGAAAACCTGAATTACCTTTAGTGAGCCCGCCACAGTCCTTTCAATGCACTCCAACGTACCGAGCTCAGACTCCTAAGGAATAATTTTAAAAAATCGATAGACTGAATATTCTATTGCCACAAGTTCCCTTACAATTTCATTTCATGGATTAACCTTGATGTATGGAAGCATTGCCACGATCGTTTCAAGAATACTCAAATAGCGAAAAAGTGTCTCGACGTACATCATAGGAAGAACTCCATGATTTTTTGTGTTCCGATCACCTCGATGAATATGGCTGAGACAAGTCTTTATTCCCGTAGCGAAAAGCTCAAACAATCGACGACGAATCGGAGTTGGTTTCAAAAATCCAATCACAGTTTCCACAATGTCAGATTTGAACATCTGATCGCAAGCCTGGATTTATCAAATAATTAATAATAAATTATACATTCGATTCTCTCGATTCTTAATAAAAAATAATAATCAAGTAGAATTAGAAAGTTCTTACTCCCTTGAAATCACGAATAATAAAGTCCACTAGATGGTTGAGCATGTATTCCACACCAGAATCCTCAAGTCCACACTGATATTCCTCTCCGGCGGAGTTTTTGACCAAATTGCAATTAAACAAATGATCCAAAGCTACAGTCGCCAACTTTAATAATTTTTTCATGGCCACACGTTTAGAACTGGAAAACAAATACGTAATTTTAGACGACTGTAAAATGGCCTCTTCATGCAAATGTTCGCAAAATTATACGCAAACAATTATTTTCTGGCTATTCTTACGACTTACATATATCTAAAGCATGATGGTGAAATAGTACAAAATGGTTAAAGACATACTTTAAAAAGAAATGCCAAAAAACTCAACTTTTTGAAAAATCAATACTAAACGTCAATGTTAAGACTTAAGAACCTGTATCGATTTCTAAAAATGCCAATGCTCTAAGCTAAAATAAAAACAAGAATATTTATTGAGTGTGACAATTTAAGAGGCTTACCCGAAGAAAGCCAACAAGTCCACGATGAGTTGATTGAGAGCCCGAAGAAAAAGTAGATGTTCAGGTTTCGGGCAATGATTATCGACCATGACTGCAGAAACTGTAGCCTTAACTTTCATCTCCAAAGTTTTAAATTCCACATTTTTAATTCCCTCAGCGTCGAGATGAACGTGTGGGACCGGTGTATCCGGAGATCTGACTGTCTTCGATTTATTGAAAGAAGGTAGCGAATTGTAAAACGGTGAAATCAGATTTGCGATCTCAACCTCTTCCTTCGCCTATAAATAAAATTAAATAAATATTTATTATCACAGATTTGATAAAGGAAACTCGCTGAATTGGAAACATTGCAAGTAAATATTTCTTACACTTTGAATCACGCTTTCCTTCAAGAACTTTAGGTATCGAACATGGTCAAAATTCTCCGGGTATTGTCGAACAAGACCGTAAGCCAGACGAGCACCGGTGATTTCAGGCTACGAAAAGAAGGACAAGAGCACAAGTGTATATTAGAGAACATGAAACTTAATAAGATAAAGTGTAACGGTCATAGCTTAATTCCTAATCCAAGAAATAACATTATCAAATAGACGATAAGCCATAATTTGACTCAAGTGTGATGTCGCCGTCATCCCTCAACACAGGATAAATAACAAGTCCAGTCCAGAGTTACCACTACTAGTCCCAGTGTTAAGTGAACAAGGCAATTCCGTTTAATCGGGTCCGAATGTTGACAACAGCGTAACCTGAAATTCTTGAGCTCAATAAAAAAACTAGTAAAAAAGTTGGAAAACTATTGATCTATTCATCAGACCGCGGGCCCTGATAGAACCAGGGGCTTTCTCCATGTAATATTATGGAGACAATGATAAAAGGATGTGACCTCTGACCCTCCCACAATAAATACAACCCCGGAGTTCTATAGGCTCTATAGGTCATTTATGGTAAGGGTTCATACCTCCCGCCGGCTTTCACACTCACACACAAATTAATTTAAAAAATGACAATAAAATTGCTTGTAATTTTTCAAAGATTGCCCCTTGACCATTCCTGATTAATTTTGAATGTGGTTTTGCGCAGTTTTCCAAGGAACCCTGGCGTTCGGGTCACGCCGAGACCGCCTATATAAAATACCCCGATAGAAGTTGAAATGTTACCTTTTTGCTCGGTCCAGGGACCTCGGCGTCGACGACCACGACATCCTCCTTCACGGTTTCCTTGTCACTGGTCACGGCGCTACTGCTACTTGCCATTTCAGTCACTGATGACTTGCTATTTTTTTTCCTTTCGTTGACGAACACTGACACTCGACTCACAACAGGACAGCACAGCACAGCACAAGACACGAGACAGAAATGCGGAAAGCTAGGAAAGTGTGGAATTTTCAATTTATTCAAAAAAATACAACGCCCTGGACATGACGGAATGTTGGGGTAATGCGAGGCTTCCGGTACTAGGGGCGATCCATAAATATATTCCCGGAAATGATTTCATCGGATTTTATCGGAAAACATTTAAAGACGACCCTTCGTGTGACCTGGTTTCTGGTTCGAGTAATGCGTGTGTATGGTGGAAGACCAATTCGTCGACCGATTAATATTTCTGTGTACTGCCAGAAATTTAGGACAACCAGCTCCGGCCAACATTGTTTGACAATTTCCTTTTAATCATTACTGAGCAAGCTCGTAACTGTACAAACTAAAAATGTGAAGGAGGATTTTAAAAAAGATACCACACGCAGCTAATTGGATGGAAGGTTAACTGGATTTTAGAGATGTATTATGTTATAGCCCTTGAACAACTTTTGTGAAGGTCCCAACAACAACTTAAGAAGTCTAAACGATTGGGCGCTGACTGAAATATACAGCGTTGAGTTGGCCATAGACCGACTGACGCCTTATTCTAAAAAACGTTATGGACCCAATGTTCGAATTTTTATAGTTAAATACTATGTTAAATACTTTGAGATCAATATCGATTCAATATTATTATAACTTTTGCTTGTACATTTATTGGCGTCTATACTTTGATGACTTGTAGTAATTCATTGCCTGATTGGAAAGTACAAAATATATTGTGCATGAATGTGCTCAATGATTGTATTACATTCCAGACCAGCTTCATTACTTCATAAGTAGTTTAGAAGTATGACCTTCCGCTGTACAGCTGAACCTGAGTTACACAATATCGGGAGTTAATTAATAATATGACTCACAGAGTCACACGAACGTGACTGAAAGTTAATTACAATCGTCATAATTAATTAAGACCAATTGGTTAGCCCATGCAATCTATTGTTTCAGTCATTACCCTTCATAGGGCAATGCTTTTAATTACTTTCCCGGATGTGGTGTGTTTTAAATAATTAAGTTTATCTTCGATGAAGTTTTAAACACCTTTGTACTATAATGACTTTGAAATACGAGTCAGTACTAACTCTTTTAAAGTCATTTGACTTTCCTCCTTTGTTTGAGCAAGTTCGAAAGTACTTTTCGTAATTACAACCACTTCAGTTTTTCAAGTGTAATTTCCTGTATCATTTAAAATGGACATGATAAAGTGTTGCATACCATGGATTACTCCTGGATCATCAAAACAAGAGGCAAGATTACATTACTACCCCATAAGTTTTACACGCCTTACCAGTTTTGGGCCCGAGCTCATATCAACACACTAAATTGCAATAAAGACTGATTCCAACAAGTTATCCCACAAGATTTCTCCCAACCCAAGCCAAGGTTTTACCGACTAGAGAGCATTTCGACCCCAAAAGTCCACTTTGGTGGTGCACGGTGCAATACAGGGCATAGCTGCCACACAAATTAGTCAGACCTTTGTTCGAAAATACACAGGCTTTCGCTTTGCCCAAAACGCATTCTTCGCGTGGTATGGCAAGGTCTTTCCTAAATGTTTAAAATGATTTTATTCAGACGGAGAACCCGAAGAAGGCAGCAACCCCTGCGCCCGCTGCTCTGACCGCGGAAATGCCAGAAGTGACAGAAATTCCAAAACAAGGTGTCGAAAAGGTAGATGCGACACAAAAACAACCGGAGGCAGAAAACAAAGATTCGATACCTGAATCTCCTGAACCCGATGTCGAAATTGAAGAGGCCGTCGCCGTGAGCGTGGCGATGACAGAAAGCTATGCTCAGAAACCAGCAGACAGATCTGTAAGTTAAACTTTGTACAGGGTGGGTCAGATATTCTGCCACCAGTAGTACGACGGTAGACACGAATATTAGACATGCCATTATGTTTGAGTGACTTTGTGCGGAGGGATTAGCCATTAGGAGGCACAGTGACCTCAAAGCCATATCTTAATGTAAGGACAGTTAATGAAGGTTGTCAATATTATAAATAGGAGGGCACCGCAGAATTACCTCGACACGATGCAGGTAGAACTAAGAACGAAAGCGGAAATTCCGAACATGGCCGTCATGGACGTGAGGGAAATCCTGAAGGTCAGGATACCGAGACTAAATCGGAAGAAAGGTAAACATTGTGTTTGTGACATTTTGATTCTATTGTAAAATTGTGAAAAACTTACATAATACAACATACGGATCTGTTATGAAAAGTGCGAGACCAGGGGTGCGGCGGGGAAACCACTAAATATTCCGTATTTTATGGACAGTGAATGAGTTTCAAGTTTCAAGGAACTCAACAGAACTTATTCAAAAAATTGTCTACGATTCTGTCGACAATTAATTAATAATCAGTTTCAGACACATAATTCATACATATATCTTAGAACTAATTTATAAGTGGAACATCTTTTCGTGTAAAAAACCAGATCAACTAGAAAATCAACCTTTAAGGTCATGTCAAGTGTCCCGAGCACATGAATGACCCATTTCTAGCTCTATCTAATCTTCCAAGAATTGCTTAGTGCTAACGTCGTCTGATTTTTTACATGAAAAGTTGACCTTGTCAGAATGATTTCATTGGAAACTTCATTAAAAGTTAACAATTAAAGGAATTTTTTTATTGATAGAGGAGGAGAACACCGGTCCAGCCGACACTAATCTTCCAGAATAGTGCCGTGTTTCACACACAGCCGAAACCGAAACGACATCGAGGATATATCACAATAGAAATCTAATTGGATATCATTGAACTACTAAACTAAATGAGAAGCCCTGTTAATAATAAAATTTCAATTAAATTGTAAAGTTGTATTCTGGTAATGCCCATTTCAAAAATAAACTATAGTGTGTATTAATTAGTAGTAGTCTTAATATATATGTACTATTTAACCTGTTAATCCGGACACCTGCCTGGGAAAGACAGGTTTTAGTGTATGAATAACATATGTCGTAACTATTGTGATTGTACTAAACGATATGAATAATTATATGTATTCAGTGATTCCAAATGACAGTAAGTAGATATGCGTTTATCTTTTTTTTATTCCTGACAAGGTATACATTGTCGAGATATACCGAAGGGTTTCAGAAACTACAGCCGACTGCACACAAATACAAATATAAAAAGTTCAGACATTAGCAGGGGAGCCGTTCTAATTCAGTAAATACGATAATTGAGTTATCCTGAGCGAGATATATCTAAATGCGATCTTCTGCCTCATCGAAATCTTCACTGCTAGCCATAAGACGCAGACGTTTCGGCGGCAGCGCAGGCATTTTCCTTATTGTACAACAATTGAACAAAAGTGATCGGCAGAATGGATCCAATGTGAGTGTGATTCCCTGTTGATAACATTTCCCGGACATTGCCATCAGAATAGTTTTTGAGCATTCCAACACCCGATTCCCAGTAGTGATCGAGTCTTGTATATCAGATTTGAGGTCAGCAACCAAATGCATAGACTGTACGATTTGACCATAATTTACACTATAATAATCATAATCATAGATTTTGCCACGTTGTCGTCGTCGGGGGTACGTGTACGCTTGCTCGATATGGCTGGCTCTGGCCAAGAGATCTCGGAATTTTGATAGACACGCTGAGTAGATTTCGTAATACCAAGCGGCCTCAAAAAATATTGGTCCAATTGGGCGATTTCCAATGTCTCCTCTCCGAAAGTCCTCACAACCTGTATGAGATCGACATAGTAAGAGTGAATGCATTTCAGAAGTTCTAGTCAAAGTTAATGTCATGGTCATTGTACTTCGTCAGTTGAAAAGCGGGCTTTATCAGCTAAACGAACTATAGGGCCAGAATTGATATCAACTTCTCTAGAGAATTTACTCTAGAGGCCCCATCGATACCTCGAAGTAAAAAGTGCCGTTTGAACAAGAAGGAGTACAAGAAATTGGGAAGTGGGTCGCAGTTAATTGAACACTGGACCTTATTCACTATAAGCTCTGCGCTGACTCGCCTCTCGCTAAAATAATAAACGGTAAGGAAATCAGTTTATAAGATAGACAGAAACCTTCAATGATTTCTTCTGGTCGGAGTATGAACTTCAGTTTTTTAATGACCTCAATCTGAGAAATAGTGTCCCGGTAGTCGGAGTGGATTTTCCAAATCGGTGACTGAAGCTTTTGAATGATAGCATCAGGTGCGTGAAATCTTTTGGACGCGACAAAATCGTCTTCGGGGAAACTGTGGAAATTGCAATAGAATATTTAAATATTTTGTGTACCATTATTTTTAAATCGACAATTCGTAGCACAGGACCGTCCACAATCGTTCTTTATCGAAGTCTGGACATTCCAAATTAAGTTGTGTTTATTACAGTTTCCGAAAGTTCGAAACACACAAGACGATTTGAAAATCGAAAAGAAGTACCAAGCTGAATAATGAATACGATTTAATTTATTATAACTTTTTTATAAAATTTTGGAAGACACTTTTTCTCAGAGTAGAATATATGTATAATTGCACACTTACATCATCGTTTCAGCGATCACTTGTGGACAAACGTCAAAGAAATTTTCGCTAAAATTAGCTCCACCCATAATTCCGTGTAGTAGTAAGTAATGGTCCAAAGATTCGGTATATAATCTCGTATGGTTTTGTGTTGAGTTCAACTGATTCTGTTTAAAAAGGAGGAACTTCCACTCGCGAATTCTAAATAAATTATTTTTCGTTTCTTAAAACTATAACGTTGAATAATTTACGTAAGACACTAACATTTCTAAAACAATTACGTAAGCGATGAAGTTTTCGTATGCACGTTACCGACTATCAGCAACTGGATGAATGCAAGACACAAATTATCCGTCGTAAAATTCTTCAACAGTCCAGCCCATAATTTATATATTTAGAAATTGTTGATAGTTGAATTCTTTTATTAGAAAAACCGTGATAAGAAAAGGTGTATTCATTCGACCTTGACACAAGGGACACTCCCTAGTGTCAACCTTGTTAAGTGTCCTGATATATCATCGTCATCATCCCTATTACCCTATCGCATATCGCATGAGATTCCGACTTCGTAGGGTAAATCTCGTCTGTAAAAATTATGAACATATTTGCAGACAGGTTTGAACTATAAAACTACCTACGTCATTCGATAAAAAAAATTGACGGTATCGCTCGAATATTCCCTTGTGAATATTCCTCTTTATGGCGCTGATACCGATACACCTATTTAATGTTATCTTCTATAATTAAGACCAAGGAACCTTGACTACGCTCTGCTCTAATAGGTACTCCAGTACTGACCACAACGAGTTACTTTTCGGCTGGTGCTGAAGAAGTAAATGGGAAATAGGTCTCTCCCATGAGCACCTACAAAATGACTTCAGAGGTCAAAAATGCCCCATGCCAAGGAGGGTCAAGCAGGTCATTCGGTTTTCTACCTGTTTGACCCTCTTTGTCCCATGCAATCCATGCGCTTCATATTGGGTTGCCACGGGATTGCTCGTAGAAAATTAATCCGTTGCAAAAACGGAGTTTGAAAATTATTTTCACTACTGGCCTACCTTTAAGGGAGATGTTTTATTTATCTTGGTTAAGACTCTAGTCAACTGAATTAACCATTAACTTCGAGATCAAATTCAATGTTGTGTAAATTACACATTTAATTTAATATTGGGCTACTGTTTCCACCAATTTCGATTTTGAAATTCGTGAAAATGAACAAGGGCTAGATCCTTTCCTGACTGAATAAGTTCGATTTGGACAACACCGCTCTATTTCTTGTGTTTTAGTTTTATTCGAATTTCTGAAAACAACAACATGCAACCACAACCGTTAGCCAGATTGATTGATTATTTTGTAATTTTATCAGATTAGAATTTTTAAAGAAAGTAGCTGCATGCAATCATACATTATGTTTTTCAAATAAATTCATGAGTATATGAGTAATAGATTCAAGTTAGGTAAAATGTGTGGAAGTCATTGGCTCCAAAAGTGGTATTACACTTGGGACATTCCATGCGATTAGTCTCACAACGAGATTTTAGACAGTCGATACAAAACACATGGAAGCACTTTTTAAGAAAAGCATTTTTAACTCTAACCTTACATTCTGGACACAACAACTTATCCTTGGTAAATCCCCGAATCTCTTCTGATAATGTTTCAGCAGGCTCAGAACTACCATCTAGTTCTAAATTAAGTATCCCCGATTTTCTTTTGATACTTGTGATTTCCTCTTCAAGTCTTCTCGCCTTGTACGCTTCATCTTCTATGCCGCATGATTTCTCGATTATAGTCTCAATGGCATCCTTAATTTGGGAACGACATTCTTCGATTTCGAGATATGTGTTATGGTCTGCTGCATATTTAGCAGTCTCAATAGTCTTCCTTCTGAAACATTCTGATGCTTGTGAGCGTAAACTGATTTCCGACTCCATTGCACTAATGCTTTTCACGACGAGTCTTTCTTTTTCTTTCAACTTTTGGATGACTTGACTTTGGGCTTCTAATTTTTCCGACACAATGTCAATTTCTTTCTTGAATGCACCACATAATTCTTGAGCAAGTTGCTCGGAGCGCTTTTCTTTAATTCGATCAGACAGAAGACTGTAATTCGCATCGGCTTTTTTCCTGACCTCAGAGATAAGTCCACAATTTTGTTCTAACATACCGCTACATGCTTCAACAGTTTTGTCCAACTCATTCATCAACGCCGTGTCTTCTAGCTTCCGAACAGCAACTTCATTTCTGAGGGAAGAAGCGAGCTCCTCTAGCTCTTGTATTTTTTTAGTAGCTTCATCATCTGCGAGCTTCTTTTTGTCTACTCTGTTGGTAGATTCATATTTCGCTAAGACTTTCTTCAGTTCTTCCATTTCAATAAGATTCTTCCTCTCTTGGGCCATTAGTTCGACCCGCTCTTGTTCCTCCTTGCTGACTCCTTTTTTGTACATGTCCAAGAGTAGTTTGCTTTCACGTTGCTCATTCTGTACTTTCCTAAGTTGTGACCTTAGGAGCTTCGTACTGGCACTTTCTTGTTGAGGACTTTTATCCTCTTCTTTCATTTGCTGGTTTTTAACTTCATTATTCCTCGCGATATCCTCCATAGTAGAATCGGGCAAGTCATCGAGATTCATTTTCACACCGGACGAGGACGATGGTTCAGATGACCCCAAACTCTGAACTCTGCTAACATCGTCTTTTTCAAAGAGAGCCACAAGCTTCATCTTCAAATCATCGCGTTCAATCTTCAACTTCTCAATTTCCAAACTTATCTCCGTCCAATTCTGACGCATTGCTTGAGACTCTTCTTTCAATTCCTTATTATCCAGTTGACACGTTGAGATCAAATAACTCAAATCATAACACATGGGACCCGCCTTCTCATTTTCATTTACATTCCGTTCAAATTCGATCCAAAGCATTTCATACTCTTTTCCTACTTTACCTAATTTGTCTTCTAGGTTAGTACGCTCTTTTCTGAGTTTCTTTTGGACCATCAATTCTTCACGCTTGGCTCGATTGTTGTCTTCGTTGTGATGAGTCTCCAATTGCTGTTTAGCTTGTCGGATCTGAGTTAATTGACCATCACGTTGATCTGACTCGTTACACATTGCTGAATACTTCGATTGAAGGCATTTGTACTCAGCGGATTCAACGACAACGGAATCTGGCAAATGTTGAATATCCATCTTCAGCTTCTCCAGCTCCGCAAGGGATACTTCGTGAATGTGATGCTGATTTTCTAATTCAGCCAGCCGATTCTCCCCTAGTTCTTTCAGTTCTTTGATGTCTTGTTCAAGATTGGCAATTTCCTCAGCGCTCATATCTTCTTCCTCCTTCGATACTTCGTTCCCCACTTCATTTTTAGCAGAGAGCTGGAGCTGGGTCCAATATTTTTCAAATTCTTCCTGAAGTCTTTCATTTTTTTCACGGAACAGAGGAAGTTCATTACTTAAGTTAGTCAACGCATTCTTCAATTCATGCCTCTTCGTCCCATCACGACCCAACTTATAAGAAAGTTCCTTCATTTTTAGTGAAATGGTGTAAAATTGCTGGTAAAGATTTATGTTGACAGCTTGAAGAGAACGATTTTTTTCTTCTAGTTGAATGTAAGTCTCCTTTACACCATTCTCCACGTTATGGACTTTGTCTGCGTTGACAGCCGTTGCTACTTTTTCACTTCGTTGCTGGACACGGTCGAAGGCTTGTATAATTTTAGCTAATGATCCCATCGATACTTCGACAAGATTCACTAACTTGGCGTTTAATTCATCATTGCCCCATGTAGTCAATTTTGTCACGAGCGAATACGTTGCGTCGTCCTCATTATCGCTTTCAAATTCGTCCGATATTTCATCGTTGAACCGTTGCAAGAGTGCACTGATGTTTTCATTAAGTTGACTCCAATAGCGATTAGTGAGACTCATAACGGTGTCAGCTTGCGTCTGTCTCGTCTCTAATTGCTCAACTCTGAAGCTCAAACCTTCTTCCAATTTTTTATGGGTCTCTATGGCCGGTTTCATTTCCCTTTGCTGGAATTGTAGTAATTTGATGTTCATGTCTTCTAGCGTGGACACAGGTCCGATCCCCCAGGGTTGTTGTGTGACCGATCGCGGTCTCAGGTCATTAGGACGGGTCACGTCGGGATTGGTCGTCGTCAAATCGCTCTGATCACCAGAGCAATTCATATTCTTTCTTGACATTTCTGCCGAGAGTAGTTTCAGCTACGTACTGGAATTAAATTGATTCTCTTTGTAAAGTTGTCAGACAAAGTTCGAAAATATTTTAAATAAATTTCTGAAACCCATTTTCGGTCACAGCCACCCTCGAGTACCATGTCAGCGTCAGCCAACGCACGGATAGAAGGAAAACACCTTCTATCCGTATCCGTCCTTTGACTAATCTTAACCTATGACCTAAGCAAGGGTGAAGTACAGTACAATGATTAGAGCTCGTAAACCGAACCGCGGTTCGGTTTGAGGATTAAACCGAACCGAACCGAAAAACCCGGTTCGGTTT
>JAQFYE010002800.1:0-16970 GCA_034694305.1 Protaphorura glebata
ACAACATGAGCCAACCAGAACGTGCGCTCCGCCGAGGCGGCTCCGCCGCCGGCTTCGCTACCAAGAGACTCGGCCTTTGGCCTCGTCTCGAAAAATATGAAAACATACTCCGGGATGGGCGGAGATCGACGCGGAACCCTTCGGGTTGGACTGGCTACCCTTTCCCACGACTGTGGCCAACAGGACTGGGTTTTTGAGATTTGCTTTAAACTCCCTAAATGGAAATGAACGATAACTTTTCCAATTTTGTATTTAAATTTTTTTTGCCTTAGTTGAGCAGTACCGAAGCAGGTAAGCATGGGTGGTAAGCACGGGTGGTAAGCATTGCTAATTAGAATGGGTGGTAAGCATGGGTGGTAAGCACGGGTGGTAAGCATTGCTAATTAGCATGGGTGGTAAGCATGGGTGGTAAGCATGGGTGGTAAGCATGGGTGGTAAGCATTGCTAATTAGCATGGGTGGTAAGCATCAGCGACCTCTGCCTTACTCCTACCATTATAGGATTACCTATGTGACGATAGTAACCTCAGGCAGGTTTCAAATTCGATTTTAGCATTTTAGCCACAAATTGTGGCTAAAATTTATATACTGACTAACTGTTGACAACGATAAGCGGACCTCGACGCTTGCGAACATTTATTAACTTTTCTGAAAATAATCCCTGCCTGTCAGAGTCAGATTTTGGAGTTTTGTTCGATGTTTGCGTACTTCGATGCGATCAAATTCGCACGAGGAGCTCGACGTCCTTAATTTTTAACTCGGATTGACCTGTCTTGTCTTTTCATTCTTAACACGGAGAGGAATGACCACAACGTTTTGAACATTGAAAGCATTGAAAGTTGAAAGGATCACAAACACATGGAAATTGACCAAGATTTGGTCGTAAAATTGATACAACTCAAGCAAAGTACAAATGTGTGAATAGTTTCGACTGTCGGTCATCGGTTCTTGAATTCGTTTAGTTTACAGACTGGTAAATATGGTGGTCTGTTTGGTATTTTGTGAATGACAGATGAAACGACAATTTTGTGAAGATTTATTGAGCAACGCTGTCCATTTAGTTTAACGTACAAACGTTATAATACACATCGTGTCTTGTGTGTGACATTTAGTTTGACGTTGAAGTCGATGACCTAGTAATTAAATCTATCCAAGCCGTCTTCTGGCTGCAGTACTATTTTGCTGATTGTTTGAGAGCCAGAAGCCAGATAACTCGTTGTTTCTTCAGTTCTTTCAGTAGTTAGAGTTTGGACACTGGCCAGGCTAGTGGACTCAAACAATTCGCCAGAAAGATACTGTCACGTTTAGTTGTAATCTTTTGCGAGGAGGCAGGAATTGTAAGCCTTGAACTAATTTAAAAGACGAAGATATCTGACTCATGACTGACAAGGGAATTGAAATAAATATCGGATTAAATAGCAAGATGCCGCTGAATTCTAGAATATGCCAGTTTCATCTACTTTCTCTGATAACTGCAGGAAAAGAGATAAAGAGATGTTCCACAACCTTTATGTCATCTGATTTTTTCGTTCAAAATTTTATTTCAGCTCATTTGGAAGAAAAACTGGATCAACGTCATGCAATAATTGTTGGCAAGTTTTATAGTTTATGGTGACGAACCTATTGCTCCTACGATATTGAATATTTGACACATCGCATATAAGATAACTTTTGATCGTGTTATTGTATTACTCAACTGAACTAACTTAAAGACTGTCTACAGCTCTCTGTAAGCTAAACTGTTAGATGATGAAAATTAGCTCTGTACTAATGGATTGACGTATGAAATTAATTTTTATGGCGAATGGCGACTACGACTGGCGTCTGACTGAATTTGCAAGAAGTGACTAACGTTAAGTAAACCGAGCTGAAGTCAACACATAAATGTCTGGTAGTGTGCCTTGTTTGTTGTGGAATAGTGGAACTCAAAATTGAAGGAGACATGTCTGAATTTGGACTGATGCCATGATGAAATTCTAATCATACTTAAGAGAGTAACTCCAAACTACAATTCCTTCAAGCAAATATTTTAATTGAGAGGTCGAGGAATATTAGAATTGACTACAATTCAACTGAATTTGGTGAAGGTCATTCAAGAATCACAGCCTAACTTAGTAACGTGAATAACAATTTGCACGATGCACAAAAGACTGCAACTGACTTGAAGTGTATTTTTGAATGTGAAACTTGGACGTGAAGTTTTTGAGTTTGAACTTTTAAACATATGAGATCGCCGAATGGACTTATGATTTAAAAATCACTAAATCCATTAGCAAATAGGAATATCGGTTTCCAGACTTGACGGAAAAGATTATTGCTCATAAATCTGTCCATTATTCAAATCAGAAGATTTCATCATATTAGCCCCAACCCTTTCCCCTTCTGAAGAATACCCGACTATTATCACCATTATTCTTGGTGAGAACGAAGACAAAAAATCTCATTAATATCGACGACCTACCGTACCACCAAGACCAAGATGGATAAATCAGGAGACTGTGACTCCGACGGTTCAATCTCTTGGGAAGACTTCTTCGGTAAGCCCAACAATTCCCCATTACTTATTCAAACTTTCTTTCTCCTTTCTTCCTATACCGACCCTTTTATCCATCGCATTTACGTGCATTCGCATTGTATCACCAAAACCTAAAGTGCATACATATTGCATCGTAGACAAGACAAGAGAAAAGTGCATAACAAGATAGGTACCACCTAGTTTGGAAGGATTCTGCTTCTTTTCAAGGGAAATCCGGGAAATGTGTGTTGAAGCGCGGAGCACATAAGCTTGACATACGAAACTTGTTCATCACGCTTCAAATATCTTATAGTGAAAACTACCTTTAACTTCAACATAAAGGAATGAAACGAGAAATACCGTCACGGGAAAAGTTTGCTTGCGTCAAGAGATCTACTTGTGCCATGCAGAACTGAGGTGTTAATAATTATGAACTCCTTCGGCTCTAGTTTTCACCGGAATAGAATTAGTCTGTCGAATGCTGACTGGAACTGCTTGCTTACATTCCAAACTTCAAGCCCTGGGACAGGACAGAGAATCATTTCCTTGTTAGGCAATTTCTCCACGAATGTCAGCGTCAGCATTATGCAGGCAGAGACAGACGGACAGACTCAGACAAGGAAGGAAGATTTTACTACCATCAGACTCCACAGTTTTCAAGTTTACATTTTCCAGATCTCTCCGAAATAGAAGAAAAAACACCATTCAGTTCAGTTTCACTTCAACATTAAATACTCTGTCTGAACCAAACAGCGAAGTCTATCCTTTATATTATACACATCCGAAACATCTCGTTTGAAAACCCGGGCGTTGTCCAAGCGGATAAGTTTTAAAGAACTCACATTAATTGGCATTCGGCAGTAGAGTATGAGAAAGCGATGTCCACTATTTTTGTAAGTTTTCATACAGAATGATTCAACTTTCCATCTGGACATCGGAACTGGAAGGTGCTTTGCTTGGGTAAAAGCAATATCTGTAGTATTGAAAAACGTATTTTTGATATAACCATGTTTTCCTTGGGGACCGAACCCTCATCGTAGCTAAACGTCAAGAACGGATACAAGTATGTACGATCGGTTATCGGTTTCACAGGAGTTAGAGTTCCGATTTCATTTGATTATTATACATATGATTGTCGATCGACTTACTTCCTACGGAATCGTATCGGCTCGAAGGGTCAAAAACTGTGATCTCATCTCGATTGTATGGATATGTCCGCCATTAACCAATTAACGACTTCGGAATTGAATTATCGGTTGGCATTCATAATCATTACTGCATGTTCCCAACTATGTAGGTGGACGGTGGCCACGGTGGGCCTGGTATATAACAAGTACGTAGGGAAGTATGGTCAAGATTTTCGATCCGTTTTTGTATTGTGAAACCCATTGTGCAATAATGCATGTTCAGTTGGGAAACCAGACACACATATGCTCACGTTTACGTTTGTCGAAAACGAAGTTCAGTTTGGGCGTTTGGTTTAGTACTGGCTGTCGACGACGAAGAGGGTGATCCAGACTTATCGCATGCAATTTGGTGAATTGAATTTCGGAGCACGTGTAGAATGATGCACTCCTCGTACCTAGCTAGAGGTTCTAGCCATATTTCCAGCCAGACCCAGCGGGCTATTTCGATATTTGACAAGGATGAGTAGAACCTAGCGAGCCTAAAAGTGTTTTGGTCCTTCCAGGTTTGAGTTGAGGTTTGGCGTTGTCGTTGCATTGCATACTGTATTTTGTGAAGAGTTTGGGTTATCCTTGTTGTTAATCTTTGCACTGAACTTCGAGGCGAGAAATCGATTGTATTTTGCAAACAAGTACGGAAGAAGATGGGGGAAGTCCCAGAATATTGGACAATGGAGTAATGTGTGTCGGTTGGGGGAGTTTGGCAATGACATTGAATTTCGGCTGGAGAATTCCATTCTTTCTCTGTTGTTTCACCGACACTGCTGTAGGTCGATAGTGATGGAGTGGAAATTAGTCGTAGAATGGTTTCAGAGACGAGGGTCTTAATGATTCAGGGACATTGACGACTGGCGAGGACCCTGTGGAGACCCTTCCTCTCACATTCTTTTATTATTCCCCAAAGCAAAGTTCATTTTATGGGTCTTAGGTTTGGGCTGGAAGAACTTCCAGGCATGACTCTTGGTTTGATTTGCTAAGCCGGGATTCCATATGCCGGAATATCTGCATTGGTGTGTAATAACGAGCTGGGAGTTGTCCGGCATGCCGGCATTATTTTCCTGAATTAATCGTGGTTATAACTTTATTTAACTCTTTAAGTCCAGCCAAAGTTTGCAGAAAGTGTTTAAAATGTTTACCGTATGAAATATCAGCTCAATTCCCATTTCTTATTTGGTTAGTTAAACTTTTCAGATCGTGCTGGAACAGTTGAAGGGTCCAGTCAGTCAGTCAGGTCTTGTATGTCAGGGTTTGGCCGTGTGTCCATTTACAAAGCAGGTATTTTTCGACAACTCCGCACCCCACATCACTCTATGAACGTAATTATTCTACTCTTGCCTTTCTGAAATGACTTTTATCCGACTCCCTGTTGTGATGATGACCTGACAGGGCTGCACCTAAATGAACCTAAACATAGAATAGGCGGGTGGATGCGGTGCAGACGGGTACACTAATGTTAAACATTATTTCCTAGAAGGAGGGGAATAAAAATGAGCCTGAGATGTTGAAAGTGGATAGTTTAGAATTTGTAATGGACGAATTTGACGACTGACGACGAAAGCTTTGAAAATAAGACTGACGAAAATGTCAATCACTCCTACTCTGAAAAATTGGATTAGGTTGCGTGTTTGCAGATTGTCCTGCATTCCATGTCAGGAATGCTGACTCGGGTAAATAGGGCTAAGAAAGAGATTTGATGATTTGTCAAGTTCCGTGTTTAATGTTTATCTATATCTGAATGCGGAAGGGTCCTTCGGGGTGCTTCAATGGTTCCAGTTTGACCCAGCGCCAAGTCAAATTATCATACGTTGGTGATCAACTGCACGGACAACATATTCGACTGGTTTTATGGCCAACAACAACAGTTGTAAAATTCGACTTGTACGTTGAGAGATTTGTGACATGGAATTTCGGTTGAGGGCCGTTACTTTTTGGTATTTGCTAGAGTACCGTCTAATCAAAAGCAGACCCATGCTCAAATTTCAGGAATTTTGGACGGGATTTCTGACTTCACTCGATACTCATGCGTTTTTGAATTTATGACTATGTTAAAGAAAAACTGGCGAGGTGAGCAGTCATTTTTAATTCTTGAGTGAAGAAAGAAGAAGGGGATCCGCCTCTCTTTAGAATTTTGATGCCTTGAGCTTAGAACTAGTACTGGTGGTGGGAACATAAAATTTTAAAGTGTTGGGGTCAGCAAAGACAAAGACGTTGACACGCTGCTGTTGTAATTTGTCCAAAAGTATTTGTACCCGTTTTGTAACTCTATCTGCAAACTGTCGTAAATGGAAACTGAAAACGTTAGGTAAATCAACCGCATAAGAAATAGTACAGTATCTGTTCGTCCAAATATGGTCAAATATTTGTCCGACTCGCGGGTCATTTACGCTGGGTTTGTGACTACCAACGAAAATACGGGCGACCCTGGCATGTTGTTTAAATTTTTAACTCTGTGTAACTGTTGTAATACATTCAGCGTTATCCGAGGTTTACCGAAAGTATGCCTATGTTAAATGTTAAAGTGGAAGGAACGTTTGCTTGAGCTTGGAGATTCGAATATTGCTGAGGAAGTAAAAATGGAACGAAAAACCGTTTGAGGTTAAAGGCTTCATGAACCTATTTAAATTGTTCGACTTTTGAAACAGGGTGTAATTTTACAAGCTTCGGTTCTGTCGTTCTTAGTGTTATTGTCGGTGTGACATTCGTCATCTTGATGCTGTGAAATTGGATTTTAATATTCGAATGAAATACAGCTGAAGTTAAACCGAAAAGCAATTACATAATGTGAAAATGTGATCATTGTTTGATCGCATTTTTAGTTTCCCGTTTCTCCGTACTTCGGTTCGGAAATGATATTTGATTGATGGACTCAAAATATCTCGCGTGAGCATTCACAATTAAAATCTTGATGAAAAATTAAAAGAATGGGCAATTAAGCTGATGTCGTGACTTTGTACTGCTGGGTGTTGGTCTTCTGTTTAAAACCTGAATCTTCGGACGCCAAGGGTCTTTCGAGTTTACCCGTGTTTCAGTAACCAATTTGATTCAGCGAAATGGCATCCCAATTAAACATGGAATTCTTATTGCTGTAAGTTACGCAGACGCCTAAAACTGTCCGTGGTAATGATTTTAATTCAAGTTTTGTGGACAAACTTAACTAACTTATATACGTAAAATTAAATCTCAGAGTAATATTTTTCCACATTTTTGAGTTACAAATTTCGGTGGTTAGTAAATCGTGACTATAGTGCGAATTTGTGGTTTTGCTATAACAAGGAACAGGGAAGACATTTTGTTTCACTACAATGCAATAAGAAAGAATTAAAGGAGCAATTTACTCTCACAAACGTACAAGTGAGCATGATTTTTTGCATTAAACTCTAACAATTGCGAGAAGTGATCACACGAATAATGTGGTTTGCGCATTGCAGTGCAGCGAAAACTGCACTAGACCAGAGAAGGTGAAGGTCATTTGTTTTCTGCACACTGTAAATCATGGTTTCGTTTTATCAATTGGCATTGCTCGGTTCTCGTTATATAATATTCATTTGATCCCGAATCCCGAGTAAAGTGTAATCCAGACATCGTACATCGTAACGAGAGTTAAATTTTTCTTCTATTCTTTACGACTACGACGTCCCGGCCCAATAATCAAATAGTGGACATAATTAACTATTATCCTTGAGTCGAGTGATGCTCAGCTGAGATGTTCGTAGTTGTAGGTATATTTAGGGCTAGTTTAAATTGAAATAGCAATTATTGCTGGAAGGCTTAAGCTGTGCTGTGGTTAATCAGATCTTCAATAAAAATGTGTTTTTGTCCTTCACGTACCTTCAAGGTAGCATTCAGCCGGCATTAAAACTTAATTTCGCAATGTAATGATATACAGCATTACTTTTAGTAGTGGTTCTGTTCGTCTGGATAAGATTAATTGGTTGTGCCAATTTCTTATTTTCCAGTTTATGCAAACTTTACTTTTTGCTACAGAGTATGTAGTTGTAGTCCTCGACACATCGCACGGATCTACTTAATATTTGGTGACTAATTTCGACTCTTCTGTCTTGTATTTTAAGAAATTAGCATGGCACAACTGCATTTGTTGAAAACTTGTCACACTTTTAACCCAAATATTTGTCATCTGCGTTTTAACCACAGTGATTTTATACACAGAAGAATTCAATTTACAACTTTTTAATGCTTTTCTGTTGAATGAGTTCAAATGTTATTTAATAATTTAAATTCTGCTACCAACATTGAGCTGTGCTTTGACTCTGAGGTTTGGGATTCAAATTCTTCAGCTTCTACATTAAGCTGAACTTCAGCTTTAAGAACTTCAGCATTAAGATTTTTGCTACGCGGTGACGAACCCGTTTCGACTGCCTTGGACTGTTTATGCATGTTTTATTTTATTTTGCATTCAACCTTCTCTATAAGGAGACAATCCATGCTAAAGAGTTGAATCTAATCTGAACTGAAGTTGAATTTATTTCAAGACATAGATTTCACGGTTGACCGTTGAACTTGTTTATCTCCTCATGGATGTGAAATAAGATCCCCTTTGATTCGACTCCTTGATTATTACTAGGTATCCATTTGGAAGTTACATTGTTGCACAGATTGCACAATGACACAATAAAAAATTGAATGGAAGAATAGCAAATGGCTCGCAGTCGGCATTGCATTATTTCATTTCCACGCATATGGCGTCGTGGGCGCTGTTTTGGACTTTGAAGTTGACGATGTCCGTCCATTGCGGATGTCAGGTGTCAAGAAAGTGCATGGACACTTGGCATTCCTAATTTGAGTGCCCTCCATTGTAGTTCTTGGCTGGCATAATTGTCAATGTATGTCTAATTTGCAAGAGAGCAAAATAGAAGCACGTGGAGACCAGGGAAGGGTTAACTATCAGTCATTGCCATTGCTGCGTGTGTATGTTTACATGTGGGAAAGGATTTCGATTATATTTCTTAATTTTAAAGAGGATTACCCGGCGGACCATACCTGACCAGTTTTTTGTAGTCGAAAAATCAAGGTTCCACCATTACGGTAAAAAGAGTTAAGGTAAACAATACGTATTTACTTTAGACCTGTTTCTTCCGCGCCGATTTCGTATATATTTTCCTGAGCCAAATCGAAATTTTGCTGTTAAGAATACATGATGATGTGTGAATATGCTTTATGAGCGAAAGGCCCTTATTGGTTCTAATTCCGTAGGTGGGTGTTCTGAGCACCCAAATACTTTCGATCCACCCTGTACATATGCCATGTAAGCAAAGAACATAGCAGAACAAAACTGACACTCATGCCATGCCAAAAAGCGAAGACAATGCGTGGGTGAGATTTTGAGAACTTGACTCAAGTTCAATCTCCTTAGCTGAATATTTGTGTGTGTGCAGTGTGATGATATTTTCAGAGAGTGCGAGTGCTTATGTAACTTTCTCGAGACCCAAAGTACACAAATAAATATGCCCGATGATGATCTATTTCTTAACGTACTGCAACTGTCTGTTTAAGTTTAGATTTTGAAGGTGTGGTACTGGTACGTAGTTATGTTGACAGGGTCAGACAAATGGTGTAGGTATAAATCTGGCCAATGTTGCATCGTAATGGGAATCCAATGAATGAAACTGCACTTCAAGCACCTTATGTAAACTGTATAAATTAGAGTTTGGTTTTTTAGGACGGGTTCCAATTTGCCACGGGACACATACACAAAGTTTATCCAAACTGCACGCACCAGAGCATGTGCCCACATTCCACATCCGAATTCTAATATGATCCTGTTTTCATTTTCCCTTAGACTTAGTCCGGTTTAGCCAATAGTTTAGAAGTGAATTTGTTCAGATTCGTGATAATTCAGTAATATTCGACGTCGAATTCATTTTAATGTGATTTGCGTAGCTGACCCTGAGGTTACGGTCGACCCTGATTTTGATTTCAAATTCCGAACCCGGAAATACTAACTCATCTCATTCATACGTACACACACGGACACACGGATACATGGTGAAATCAAAGTGGCATTTCAGTTATAGTGTTCATCCCATTTCTAAATGGTTTGAAAGTTTGCATGTTTGGTTTTGGATGTTCTTATCTTGATCTGATTTTGTGCTCAAATGAGTTTACATAAAGCGAATGGAGAGTATATGCTTGTTTTCACAAATCCTAGTCATGATTTGGTCTTCCCGTTTAGCTTTTTTAAACGAGCTTCTAATTTGCGGAAGTTAGCACAACACATCATAGGAATGCCAGAGTTCACATGCTATATCACATTACGCCAAACTTCACTGTTGTGTTTCGGGTGAAAATGTAGACTCATCACTCATCTATTATTTGCAAACTATTTCGGTCTGAAAGTGTATGAGTCACTCAACCGGTCTGTCATGTCATTCAATGGCATGACTTGTCCGGGATGACATTTTTCGCAAAGTGTAGTTAGTGCCATCATTCATTTGAAGATATTAAGCCGGGATAGCATTACGATAAGTGTGACACACTTGAACCAAAAATACGCAACTGAACGTAAATAGAAACTGAGAATCATTTGCCAGTGTTTAGTTAGTGTAGTTTTCCGTATGCTTGTATCTTGGAGTCATTTTCGAGTTTTTACGAAATGGAGGAGTAATGCTGTAAGTATGCCGCATTTGGTTCTTGGTTTTACCAGACATTTCAAACATTCCACACTCCATACAAATTTTTGGGTTACAGACACAGCTTAACAGCGGAACCGATTGCTTAGGCAAGGCACGGATGTAAGTTTTATCTATATTTGTACGCATGTTTGTTAACCCGAAAAGCATTTCTAGCCGGAAGGCATTCCAATAGGTACACCTTGGCCGTGGCCCAAACATGAACATTAGGTTTTGGTTTGGTTTGTGAGTTACGTAAAGAAGTAAAAGAAACTGAAGCTGATCTTGCGTAGGAGTTTGATCTCACGAAAATGAAATGAAGAAAACGAAGGGTCAAGAACAATATCTTTGACAGGACAGGCCAAAACTGCCAGATATTCCCACGAATGCTCGCTCAAGATTTATTTCAAGGAGTTTCCTTACCATTATTGTTCACACGCTTTTTTCTCTCCCCTTGTGGGGGTGCGAGGTACGTTCGTTGTCTGCTAATTTTGAGACGTGCCGTTCGTGCTCAGCACATTGCATGGCAGACGGACAGACAATGAGTATTTTTCAATTGTTATTGCAATTACCTTACCTGCCTTTGCAAGTCCAAGTCCAAGTTTTGACGTGTTGTTGGTGGAGAAATAATTGCAATAATGGCACATTTTGCTGTGCCTTCATTTGAATGCATAATGTATGCTTGCTTACCTTGCCTGCCTTGGATAGGATTCAGATCTTGGATGATGCACGAGAAGATGATGATTGCCTTCCGTGCGTGTGAACTCTTTGCACATGCTGGGATAAGTAAAAATGAGTGGGAGGGTGGAAATGTAAGAAAATGCATGACAGACAGAAACAGACAATGAAAATGAATAACTTTCAGTAATAATCTACGTTATAATTAATATTGAAGACTATAGAAATAGTAAGTACTATCTCGGTTTCTAATTAGAAATTGAAGGTGATGAAGATACTAGATGTTTAAGAATTTCACTGTCTTTTGAAAAGGAAATGAGAGCAATTTAGAGCAGTGGGAATCCTACTCTTGTGATTTATGTTTCTGGCATCAATGTCTTATGACTGCCCAAGTTAGTAGCACTTTGTAAATTCTATCCGGCCATCGACCTATTCCTGTAGGGCATTTCGACCGAATAATTGAATTTTATTTGTCAGATAAGTGACAAAGTGAGTGGAAATGGGTAGCAGTCATTGATTTAGCTGCTAATGAGAGCAGTTCAGTGAGTACATTTCAGACAAAGACAAGATGAGAGATTTTATCAGATCAATGTATAGTATGCATACTTCTGCGCATACGTGCGTCCATTTATCAACTTTGTTCTTGTTGATTGAAACAAGAAGTAAAGTCTATTTTGGGCCTTAGGCGAGCGTGTTTTATTTATGTCCGAAGTTTTGTTTCAAAAGATTGTGTCAAGCGATCACTCGTGGATTTTCATCCTATTCTATTCATCTGAGATCAGAACAGAGAATTGGTCTCTCTCCAGAAGGATTTAGTGATTTAGTTTTGTTTATCCTTCCTTTTACGTGCAGCTAACCTTGTTTTGTTCGTATTCGTATTAGTTTCGTAGAATGGATGAATGACTAGGCCAGGCTTTAGGCCAGACCCAGACTGAATTTATTATAAATTATGATTATCTAGATCTGCATTGCAGTCCAAGTTCAACTCTGAATACACTTTGCTTACATTTGCTCTGGATTTGATTTGGCCCTACCATCTGCGATCTGAGCCCAAGTCCAAGTTTGCTCACTAGGACTAGGATTAGGGATTGAATGGCAGGCTAGCACGCATTGGAGTGCAAGCAATAGGATAGGTTGTCATGTCATTCTTGGGTCGGATGTATGCGATCTGGGCCATTTTTTCTGAAGAGAAGGGTGTTAAAAAGTTGGACTTTTATAGTTACGCTTATAAATTAGGAGCCTTTGGGTTGTATACTCACACAAGCGTGCATTATTAACTAACTGACAACTGAGTAGAGTACAGAGTACCCGGGTTGGTGTGTAGTGTGTAGTTATATCGCATCCCCTCCTAATTTTGTATTCACTCACTTCAATTACTCCGCGAAATTGTTACGGAGGGAGAGTTTGAAAGAAGAACAACAGAATAAAGGGAAAAATATCGCTATCGCGGTAGAGTTGTTATGTTCGTAAAAGATATATCGAGGCAGGGTGGTTTCGTTGTTTCTTGGCCTTCTGGAGGGAGGGGTCTCTTTTGGTTTTGGATCCTTGAATTGAAATAACATACAGTGTTGGATTTCGAGAGGACCTTACCAGTGGTACCAGAGCTTGAACCGTGGTCCAAGTGGTTTTAATGTCAAGACCAGACCCTGAAAACGTACTTAGAATCCAAAAATTCAAGCACCGTAAACCAGTTAGGTCTGTCCAAAACAAATTTTAGAATTTGGAAAGAAATTGAACCTAGGCTAACTTGCCTAAGCCTAAGCTAATGTCGCCACACGTTACTTCGCTATGTGTATCCCCAGCCATCGCGCAAAAGGGAGAGGCGAAAGCCAGCCTATCTTTCGAAATCACAGTCTCTGTCCTGCCCAAAAATTATTGCCGATTGGTAAGGTTCCGTCGATACAAAGTTGAAAAGGGAGGTACCCTCAGTCCTTTGCTTGGTCTGACCTCATCGATCAAATTGTTGCCACGTTCTATTTTGGTTTGTTTTGTTGGATTCGTCGTCGGTTTATATTTAGAGAGGACTCACTTGGGCATACGGTTGCTGAATGTGAATATGATCACTACACCCGTTGCAAAAGGGATGAAAGGGGTAAGGAATAAAGATGAAGAAGATCAGAAGAATCCTTTTGAGTTGGTCTGTTAGGATGAAAAGTTTGGGGAGTGTGTGATCAATGAAACGGTTCAATTCAAGTAATCTGGCACCATGATTGAACTTGATGATGGAAGGAATGAAATAGAAAAAGGAGAGGGTATTTCCGTCTCTACTAGAGATTCTTTTTATATGGTACGTGGATATTTGTCAATTGAAAGTGAGATGAAATGGTTTTATAAGATTGTGTTGGGTCGTAGTCTCGTAGTGTTTCTATTAAGAGCGCACTGTCCTTCATTTTCGTTTCTCTTCAAATGTGTGGTCTGGATTAGAACCGCTCATTCATTGAATCATTGGCTTCACGACGCCTAGTCTTGTTAGTGTTCGTTGCAGACACTTACGCCTTTGGGTTTGTTTATACTTAGTACATTTTCTTCTTAGAAAGAACTTGTTGAATTCCAACTGGAATTCATCAAGAATACTTGAACTAAGATTTCGGGTCTTCCTCGACCAATTTCCTCCAATGACTTAAGAATTATTGTTCTATTTCTGCGTAACATTTGTATGCAAGGATCCAGTATTTTTAATGGGAATGGGTTTTGTGGCCGAATTACAATCGGGTCGAATTTCCGGGATTCGTCTAAAATTGTTGGACATCTTTGTTATTGCCTGAAGGAACCAAGTCTGTTTTACGCTTTAGCACCTACTGAGGGTCATGTATGAAAGGACTCATGAGATGAACGTACAGCAGTTTGAATTCGATTTAACTTGGTTGGGAACGATAATACCCTCCAATTGAAATGTTTATATGTGCAAATCAAGCCGAAATTATGTAACTTTTTTTGTACTATTATTATTATAATGTCCAGTTCACTCGATCCACTGCGTAACAAAATTTGTTATCGAAAATCCTACGGCATATCTCTAGAAATTTTGTTTAACTGCAAGATGACCAATCAGTGAAAGAGGAACTGCAGTCTCAGAAGCCAAATTGTTTCTTGGGCAAATTCTTTTGAATAAAGAAATCGAAAAGAAACGACTCCATGACTCTTTATAAGCTAAACAATAATAATTCAGGAAGTTTTTGCCGAATATTTCCAGCCACACTGAGTTTTATTATAGTCGTCGTGGAGGAATGATTCTAACGTTATTGGCCACCCGGTTAAGCTCAGACAGGCCTTATGATGGACGGACGGCAACGATGTGACGGCAACTTTGACTTTAGAGTTTAGGGGGATAGAAGCACTTCAAAGATATTTTTTGCACAATCTCGACTTTAGAGTTGAAGTTTTGTATTCGTTCATCATCTTTCTTCGGACGGACTCTCGGCTCAAAGTCATAAGAGGCAGAGAATTGGCAGTCAAGGCCAGTCGTAAAGTTTCATTAGCTTTGCCATTGCTTTTGTTAAGGATTTGTCTGAATAGTTCAGCAGTATTCAAAGTCCCGAATCTCGTAAGTACTGGCTTACACTTCTAGATATCAAGGATGGTAGAAGAAGGAAAAATACCAGCAGTTTTTTTGGATAGATGGTTGAAATAATCAGTTATAAATGCACGTTAGGCCAGTCAAGCCAGGCAGATTATAACACTAAATTGCAATTTTTGCCCTTATTCAGAATGAGGACAAGGGGAATCTACAACGTTTGACATTTATTGATTTCTTGCCAAGCTGATCGCTGATTTGTAGCTACGACTTATGTAATCAATAGTTAAGATTCTCTTAATTTTAAGAGCGATGCACGTAGAATTTGCAGCCTTCATATTCTTCGTTAGCTTCATCACAGTTGTATTGTACGGAATGCCATGAGTTTTTGTTTCTGTTGACATTTTTACGATGAGTAATGGATGAAATCAAAAGCTTTTTTTTTCTTCGTGTATTCTGTTTTTTGTTATTGCGTCGTCCTGACCCAGTGCATGTGACGGCTCTATGAACTACCGACATCGAATACTTTTAAAAATTAATTACAGGTTGAAAACAACAAAAGGTCTCTTTCAAATACAAAATTGATTTCAAGAATTGCAAAAGTCAGCGCTGTAATTTTTTTTACTTTCTCTCTGAGATTTCTCTCGGAGAAAGGTAACTTTCTCCGGTGTGCCCCGAATTCTTTACTTCTGGATTGAGTGAAAACGACGTGGTTTTGGATTCCGGGAATAGGGAAAGTGCGTTTTAATGACCCAATTTCCAATACTAACAATTCCAGAGTCAGAGTCAGAGATTTCATTGAATAGGGTTCGTATTTTGTTATTATTACGGCACAATTAAAAACCTTACGATCTTGTGGAGTGTAAATCGTGCTCTACCAGTTGTATCCCCATGATGGTAGTGTGTGTACATATTAAATTAATTTCATTTCATTTTTATCCACTGCAATAACAGTAAGAGCTTATAGTCCGCATTGTTTACAAAATCCTTTCTGCCGACACTGCAGCCAATAAGTTTTTAGTAAATTGATTTACAAAAAAATAAGGTGCAACCAAACCTTGTCTTAATTTTCCACACCCAAGAATGGAAACTTAGAGTGGGATTCGTCGAGTAATTGCAATTGTTTTTTTTTCTACATACAGTGTTAATTGCATTCTGGTGTGATTTGTGATTGAGCTGTGTTTGAGCTAGATATGGCACTTACTACGAATAATAATGTATTTTTTAGGCGGTTTGCTGGGGCCTGGGATACGATTGGACATGATTTCTACGTTTGCCTTATTAGATCCAAGTAGATCCCTCGCGTTTACTATAGAATACTTTGGGTCAACCGTTTAGAATTGTGGATTTAGCTCAGTGCGTGCGTAGATACAGTAATGGTGCAGTTTTCAATTTACATATTGGTAATCACATTAGGGCGAATGGACAGGACAGCGGAGTATTATTTCTCACCTTGACATTTTTTATCCTGAGTTTCCCAAGAGGAATCCATATGTGGATGTGGGTTAATTCATTTTATACATACATCTTTTCATATGAGCTGAGCTGAACTTGAGATCCATCCTCGTACAATACATAATACACGATACAAAGAGAACAGAGGGAAATAAATTATTCACCAAATGCTTTTGGGTGGAGTCAGTCACAGTGAGTAGAGTATTTATTAAGAGGCACGCCAACAAATACAAAATACAACTTACTCTTACTCATTCGCGTTTAATGGAGAACTTATTTGACATATGGGCTAAGGAGAATGGAAGATGAAGTGGGTCCTGCGGGGCC
The DNA here is from genome assembly GCA_034694305.1 of Protaphorura glebata. Classification (NCBI taxonomy): domain Eukaryota; kingdom Metazoa; phylum Arthropoda; class Collembola; order Poduromorpha; family Onychiuridae; genus Protaphorura; species Protaphorura glebata. The sequence goes on from JAQFYE010002800.1 coordinate 16,299, forward strand.
TAATTTTTTACTATTTTATTTTTAACAGCCATGCCACGAGAATGATATCTATCTCCGATTAGGGCTCTTAAATATAGACGCGGGTACCTTAAGTTTAGACGCAGGAACCTTAATTTTTCAATGCGTATGTGTGGAAAAATTGTTTTGGCAATCCCCGGGTTCATTTCAGGAAACGATGAGAATTTCGTAAGAATCCATTTGAAGGCGTAGAAACTAGAAATAAAAGTCTCAATTTGCCGTCCTGCTTTCCTTTTCCACGAGAGTCCCGAGAGTATTTTTTTGACGTCTTCAAGTGTTTTTTTTTAAATTGTCACCAATGTTTTTGAAACGAACCCCCGAGAACTCTTTTTTCAAAAATTAACTCCTCGATTCTGAAAACGGAATATTCTTTTCTATGGTCAACGAAAACTTCAAATTTCCAGCTTTTATTCTTCAATTCAATCCGATCTGCCATCGAGATATCTATTTCATCATGGCCAGCGAGTCCGGATGAGATGGGGAAATGACGTCAGTTTTTGCAGGGGTATAGAAATGTACATGGTATACATTCCGAGGGTGGTGGTGGCCATGGGCCCCAGATGGGGTCTTATTTTGAAAAAAAAAATCAAAATGGCGGATTCCGGTGTAAACTGGTAGACATGTTGACCTGAACCGTGTGACCGATGTCGCCAT